>CAUYQG010161489.1:0-27339 GCA_963574415.1 Tarsius wallacei | reverse complement strand
ATGTTGGTTGTGGGCTTTTTGTAGATGACTCAATATTTTGGGATATGTTCCATCTATGCCTAGATGTTCAAGGGTTTTTTACCAAGAAGAGGTGCTGGATTTTATCAAAAGCTTTTTCTGTGTCTAATGATATAATTATGTGGTTTTTTTCTTTACATCTGTTGATGTATTTAATTATGTTTATGGTCTTGTGGATGATGACCAGCCCTGCATCTTGGGAATGAAGTCTACTTGGTCATGGTGGATGATTTTTGAGTTGTGTTGTTGGATCCAGTTTGCTAGAATCTTGTTGAGAATTTTAGCATCTATGTGCATCAGGGATATCGACCTGTAGTTCTCTTTCTTTGTTGTATCTTTACCTGGTTAGGGTAGCAATGTGATGTTAGCTTCATAAAATGACTTGGGACGAGTTCCCCCTTTCTGCGTAATAGCATCTTAACTGCCATCCTTGCTCCAGGTTTGCCCCCAGCCTTCATCTTCCGTTCGTTTAACGTGTGATCTTTCCTAAGATACAAATCTCATTCTGCCATCCTAACGTTTGTAATCCTTCAGTGGTCCTCGTCCTTTTATTCTTTTGGATTAAATAAAAATTCCTCTCTATGATGTGTCTCAGTTATGTAAAGTCTTGACATTTCCCACAAGTTCAAGGGTTTATTGACAAATGTTTGGCGAGAGATGGTCTGTATCCATTGACTGCAATATAAAGCACTACATGGGACTTTGCTACTCCTCTTCCTCACAGGCTGCAGCCTGAAATGTGCTAAGTAGCAGTGAGTCGACAGCCCTGTATACGGGGACAGAAAGCCATTCAGATGAATTGAATTGTAGCTCTTTGTGCCTGCCTTTATTGCAACTTGTATACAGCCATTATTTCTGAATGAATAATGGTGTCCTTTTGTTTTGTTTTGTTTTCATAATCCATTTGGAAATATGACTTTAACGGTTTGGTTCATCAGAAGATCAACCCTACCTTTCTGTTTTAAGTAACCTTAAACTCTGCCCATGTATATGTGCTTTTAATGATGAAAGCAGCATTTGAAGCTCACCTACAATAAGCATTTCTACTACTAGAAGATTTATTAGCAGATAGCACTAAATATGTAACTTGTATTATTGTGTTACTAAAATTTCTCCAAGGCTGCCCACTAGGGAACCAGATCAAAGCAACCTTTCCTATCTGTTGACAGCATCTTCATTATTAGGTCTTTTTATTTTATATAACCGGTTTACTGAGGTATAATTCATATACTGCAACGTAAAATCCACCTTTTTGGGGTAAACAGCTTCATGGCTCTTAAATGATGCATACATTTGAATAGCTACCCATTACAATCAAGATATAGAATATTTCCATTACTCAGGGAAGTTCCCTCATGACTCTTTTCAGTCAGGCCTCTCCCTACACTCTGAGCCCACTAATCTTGATGTCTATCCTTGTAGTACTTACTGCCTTTTCTCTAAGATCATATAATGGGATAATTCAGTATTTTATCCTTTGATTTTTGAATATTTTCATTTAGTATAAAGCATTTGGAAACTATCCATATTTTCTTAATTTATTGTGTCTTTGCCAGAACTTAGTACCAGGATGATATACGTTACATAGGATAAATTAGGGAGGAGTTTCTCCTCCTCAGTTTTTTGGAATAGTTTCAGTAGAATTAGTATCAGCTCTTCCTTGTATGTCTGGTAGAATTCAACTGTGAATTTGTCTGTTCAGGTCTTTTTCAATTGGTAGGTTTTTATTATTGATTAAATTTTGAGGCTCATTTATGGTCTGGTCAGGGTTTTGATTCTTCCTGTTTTAAGCTTTGGAGATTTTGTGTTTCCAAGAACTTAGCCATTTCTTTCAGATTTTCCAGCTTATGTGCATAGAGATGCTTATAATAGTCTCTGAAAATCTTTTATATTTCTGTCAGATGTAATGTCTCCTTTGTAATTTCTGATTGTGTTTATTTGGATCTTCTTTTGTTTCTTTGTTAATCTGGTTAGCAGTCTATCAATCTTGTTTATCCTTTTGAATAACCACTTTTTCATTTTCTTGATCTTTTGTATGTATTTTTCTTTTTGGTCTCAAATTTCATTTAGTTTTGACCTTTTAAGACTGATTTTTTGGAGTCCTAGAGTTTTGGTATGTTGTGTTCCTATTTTCATTTGTTTTTTTTTTTTTTTAACTTCTATCTTGATTTTGCTGTTTACCCAAAAGTTATTCAGAAGCAAGTTGTTTAGTTTCCATGTTTGTGCGTGGTTTTGAGAATGTCTTTTGGTATTGATTTCTATTCTTGTTCTGCTGTGGCTCAAGAGGATGCTTGGTATTTTTTGATTCTTTGGAAGCTATTGATACTTGCTCTATAAGCATGTAGTTGATTTTGGAATCTGTTTCATGTGCAGATGAGAAGAAGGTATATTCTGTGGTTGTTGAGTGAAGTATTCTGTATCTGTCTATTAGGTCCAGTTGGTCAATTGTCAATTCTAAATCCAGAATTTCTTTGTCAGTGTTCTGCCTTGATCATATGCCTATCATATGCTATCAGTGGGGTGTTGAAGTCTCCCCCACTATTATTATGTGGCTGTTTGAGTCTTTTCTTAGATTTAGTAGTAATTGTTTTGTGAATGCAGGTGCTCTGATGTTGGATGTGCCTATATTCATGATAGTGACGTCTCCTTGTTGGATCAATCCCTTAATCGTTATGTCCTGCCCTTCAGTGTCTTTTTTTTTTTTTTACTGTTGTTGGTTTAAAATCTGTTTTATTAGATGTGAGAATAGCAGCCCACGCTCTTTCTTGTTTCCCCTTTGAGTGGCAGATCTTTCACTATTTCTTTGTTTTGAATCTATGGGTTTTGCTAAATGTGAGATGGGTCTGCTGAAGGCAGCTGATGATGGGTCTTGTTTTCTTCATCGAACTTGTCATTCTGCATCTTAAGTAGGGGCATGGGCCATTGACATTCAAGGTTAATATTAATATGTGCAGTTTTGTTCCTGTCATAGTGTAGTTAGCGTGTTGCTTTATAGTCTTGGTTGTGTGGCTGCTTTAGAGGTTCTGTGACCTATGTGCTTATGTGTGCTTGTCTTATATGTGTTAGCAGTTTATTCTTTTTTATTGTTGAGGAGTGTTTCACTGGGTGCTTTATGGATGCACATATTATAGATAGCTTATCTATTTCCTTGTTGATAAACACATGGTGTGGTGGACAGACTCTAAGGCGACCCCCGTGATTCCTGCCTCCTGGTGTTGATGCCTTTGATTCATCTTCTTCTCATAAATGTGGATGGGATCTGTGACTTAGCCAGCAGAATATGGAAAAAGTAATGTTATTCTTGTGATTAGGTTAGCTTCTACAAGGTTTTTAAATCTGATGTTGACACTCGCCAAAATGATAGAATCAAAAAAGACTGTTTTACTAACAGACTCATGTAGGGACTTTTTGCTGGGCTGATAAATTTGAAGAAGTCCATAGGGCAAAGAACTAACAGTGGCCTCTAGGAGCTAAAGACAATTTTCAGCACATAGGCAACACAAAGCTGGAGTCCTCAGTCATACAGAAGCAGGGACATTAATTCTGTCTGCAGTATAAATGAGCCTGGAAGCAAATTCTTCCCAGTCAAGACTCCAAATGGGATTCCAGCCCAGCCAACACTTGGAGAACCTAAGCAGCTAAGCCAGACTTCTGACCGACAGAAACTATGAGATAATAAATGTGCATTTTAAAATAAGGGAACCAACCATGTTGCCCATCAAAGTTGGACTGGATGAAAAATATGTGGTACATATACACAATGGAATATTATGCAGTCATAAAAAAGGACAAACATATGGACTTCGCAGCAACTTGGGTGGATTTGGAGTCGATCATACTCAGTGATCTATTGCAGAAACAAAGAACAGAGTACCATATGTTCTCACTCCTAAGCGGACCTTGAACAATTATAATACTATAAGAAAGGGATTGGCGTAAAGGGAAACTGCTAGGGGAGGGAGGGGCATACCTCATCAACAGGGGTACCTGCATGATCAATGTTTGTACCTAACCCTGAATTGTACCCCACATCTTTATAATAAAAATTATAAATATATATCAACCACACTGTCCCTTCTTCCAGTTTTTCCTGGAGTTCTGCACTGGCTGGATTCAAGGAGAAGGGAAGGAACAAGGGGCCACTGCTATGCAGGCCACATGGGTCAAGTTCCCAGAAAGTAGCTGAAGGTGAAGAAGTGTGGAGAATGCATTTGCAAGCACAGATAGAAGATTTCCAGCACAATGCCTGACAATTTGATGATGTCAAAGCTTGCTGAATAACTTTTGGTATTCAGAACTTTCTCTTCAAAATTCATTTTCCTCTTCAGAATGTAATTTGTATTGCAAAATTGTCACCATTAAACAGCATATATAAATGTTTAGCCAATTTTCTGCAAAATGTAGAGTGCTTAGGAATGTAAACTAATTCTTGGAATAGTTCCTGCTTTCTAGCTGTTTAATTTTTGTCTTTTAAGTTTCTAATTTGAGGTGAATTTAAACAAGTATGAAAACGAACAAAGTACAGATTAAAACTACTCTGTTCAATTAAAAAGAGAGTCACTTTTTCTGAAATAGAAAAGCCCTGTTGGTTTTTATATGGTAAATTTAAATTTGCCTTGCCCCTTAGAAGCCTGAACAAATTAGATGTCTCATTTATCTTCGTAAAGACCAGACACTTTCAACAGAGCAACTATTTTTTGCACAGAAAATTAAGCTATTATTTTGGAACTCTATTTCTATAGTCACCAAACATCTTTAAAGTGACCTTACAATCAATGTATTGTCTTTTTTATGAACTTTCACGATACGCACTTTGCTCTGAGCTTTGAACAATTTCTTAGATGTGTTTTTTCTATCGTTTCTGTACAACCTGTATAATGAAGAAACACATGTCGAGTTTAATGAGGACAACACAGTCATGAGAATTAAAAGTTTGTTCCAGCTATTAAAGTGAATTCTTACTGACTTCAGGCAAGTTGTTTAATTTACTTGGTGCCCGGGTTGTCTTAAAAAGAGGAATTTGGACTGAGATTCCTTTGACTTTTGTCATGCTCAACTTTACTAACAAACACACAGGACCTGTGTTTAATAGCGCTCAGACTGACCCAGGTTCCTTTTTCTTTTCTTCTTCTTCTTCTTCTTCTCCTTCTCCTTCTCCTTCTCCTTCTCCTTCTCCTTCTCCTTCTCCTTCTCCTTTTCTCCTTCTCCTTCTCCTTCTTTGGAACTAATTTTTACTTTTAGTTCTTTTGGTGAACATTTTTTTTAACTGCAAACTAAGCATCAATAAAGTATATCCAATTATTTATAGAATGTAGTTTATACTGTTATTATGATAATGTATTTTTGAGTCACAATTTTTCAATCAAATTGTTGATATGTACAAATATATGTAAATAGTATGACTTTTATGTTCTATACGTTTATTATATGTGCATATGTCCAGTAAAATTGAAAAGCTTGTTAAAAGACTATTATTTTACTGTGTTCATGGATTGGAAAACTTGGTGGTAAAAATGCCAATCCTGTCTAAATTGATTTATAGATTTAACATAACCTCAAACAAAATTCGAGAAGGGAGTTTTATCCATATAGGCAAGCCGATTTTAGAAGTTACTTGAAAAGGCAAAAGAATTAGAATAGTCAAAACAACTTCCTTCATTCCCATTCACCACCCTACTTTCCAAAGTACTTCTAAAATGTATTGCAATAAATTGGGTAAATATGATTGACTTTTCCCCATCTGAGTTTATTAAAAAATGCCCACAGGTTAAGCAAACTAATTTTAAACTTCACACACTGATCTTGACTACTCTAAAACAGCTTTCTCTTCATTTCAATGACTTTTTCCCCCCTTTGTTATGTGGAACCCATGCTTAACTTTCTTTTTAATTTAATGTGCTTATTGTCTCCAAGTTTTGGCCTAACAATCTTTTCCTACTTTGGTGGCCTTTCTCTAATACATGTGCTTTCATTTATTGAAGGAGATTCCCTTATAATAGTACTCACTATTTAATATCCATCCTATTTATACCTAATGTTGGATATAAAGCCTTATAATATTCATTCTGTGTTAATATTCTTTGGTCTTCTTCACAGGCAGTAAATTTCCAAATCGATTGCAGGTTCTAAGTGGCAGACACTGAGCCTAGTTTTCTTTAGATCTGCCCCTTTGTTCTGATAAAGCAAAATTTCACTAAACGAAGTGTGAAATATTTTATGAGACAACCTAATAGTCATCCAGGTAATGTACATCTTCAGCTGAAGTCTTATCTGTGCTGTCACATCATCTTGCAAATCCCTGGAAGGTTTTATATATGTTAACTTGTTATCTGTGGTGATTTGACTACAACTTGTAATCTCATTGATTTCTAGAGTTGTTTTGTCTGGCTAGATGGATATCCTCATCCTGGAGGCAAGACGAGAGTAAAATGCTCTTTTTCTGGTAAGAATGTAAGAGTAGGTAAGTTCACTTCACAAGACCTCCAAAACAAGCTCTCAAATTCCGTATTGTAAACTTTCTTGGTGGTTTTGACTTGAAGAAATGTACATCATGCATTTTAGATATGTTCCTGTCATCTGTACCCTATGAATATTTTAAATGTCTAGAACTTTGATATTTTTAGTTGAGTTATTTTTTTCCCTTGGACATAAATATTTCTTCAGTCATTATAGGGAAAAGAATAACTGTATTGATACTTAAACATACCTGAAGATTAGAACCCAAATTGCACAAAAGATGGTCTAAAAGAAATAGGAGTCTTAGTTAATATAATCTAATGGTCATACAGCATCTATAAATCAATTTAGACATCTGAAACATTTCAGCAATTACTACTGACACTTTAAAAGCTTCATGTAAATATTGCATGGTTCAAATATCAGATGTAAACTGTGTTTTCCATTTTCACTGTACCATTGTTGTTGTTGTTTAATTTAATGAAGGTTATTTCAGGGAGGCTAAAAAGAGTTGTGTTATATTTTGTTGAGATTTACCAGCTGGGGAAAATTAGGGTTCTTTAACTAATTGAAGGCATTGTTTTCAAACATTTTGACTACCTTTAACTGAAACAAAAACCAACCACTGCATATTGTGGGGCATATGCTTTTTCTCCTTTTGGTTTAGCGTCCCCTCCTGGAACCATTTGATCCTGTCACACATCATTGTCATTGTTTCCAAGGTTGCCTACTGCCTCTGTTTCCTTTACCTCCAAGATCAGAAGAGTATTAAAGTGCCAGGCGCATTAGATATAGGTTACTCATATCATTATGTCTCTCTCTCTCTCTCTCTCTCTCTCTCTCTCTCTCTCTCTTTCTCTCTCTCTCTGGCTTCTGACTTCTAGTACATACTACCCCTGTCCTAGGATGGTTTTCCTTATCATTTCTTTATTTTGCATTCCATGTACTTCAAATTTTGAATTTTGAACTTCTTCTGCATTAGCAATATGTATTATATGAGACATTCAACACTTCAGTATAAAATAAGCTTTCGTGGTATAGCGTGGTGGCTCACACCTGTAATCTCTGCACTTTTGGGAGGCTGATGTGGGAGGGTCTCTTTAGCTCAGGAGTTTAAGACCAGCCTGTATAAAATAGTGAAACCCTCATCTCTACAAAACATAAAAAAATCAAATTAGATGAATGTGTTACTGTACCTGTAGTCCCAATTACTTAGAAGGCAGGGATGGGAGGATTGCTTGAGCCCAAGAGTTCAAGACTGCAGTGACCTATGATCATACCACTGCACTCCAGCCTGAGAGAGAGACTCTGTCTCTACAAATGACATAAAATCAAATAAAAATAAAAATAGGTTTTGTGTTAGATGATTTTGCCCAATTGTAGGCTGGTGTAAGTGTCCTGAGCACATGCAAGTTAGGCTAGTGTAAGACACAATGTTAGGTAGGTTAGTGGGTTAGTGTATTAATGCTGTTTCTACCTTTGGCATTTTCATCCTACAATGAAGTTTTATCATTTTTATAGAGATCATAATAAGAGATGTGTGTATATATATATATATATATACACACATATATATGTGCAATTTAAAACTTTAAGGAATAAAGTACACATATGTTATTATTCAGAAATGACAAAAACCCATATCCCACTATTGATGAACTCCCATGAATTGGAGTGATATCAAAATAGTTATGTAGTACTCACACCAGTAAATAGCACCCACCACCAGGGACAGCCTCTTATGTCTATTGGACTATTTCTTTATTAGTTATCTGATCTATGAAATCAGAGTCACTTTAATGCTTTTTAGATCAAAAATCAAAAACAGCCCTGCCTCTGCTCCTTCACATTTATCCTCTTGTCACTCACATAATAGCCTAAGAGCACATCTTCCTCATGCTTTTTCTTTTCCTGGTATCTTCTTTATTCTCCTCTTTCAACTCAAACACTGTGATGCTTTCATTCACTTATTATAAAGTGCACTATTGTGAGTTGGTTATTTGACCTTGGATACAAGAGCTATGTGATTTTTTTTATTTTCTCTTTTCAGAAAGGAAAAAAATCCTTCCTTCATTAATTTCTGCTCACTGCTAATTACAATTGCACTCTTAAATACTGCAGTTCTAATTATTTCCTTACTCAAAGTGACTAGCAACTATTAGGGCTATTTGAGCCCGTTCTAGTCAAAGAAGCTAGAAGAATGAGAAAGTAGTCTATTTTTCTAGAATTGGAGTTATGTGTTTGCTGGAAGTGTAGAGATTCTATTCCTATTGTTCTATCATCTCAAACATTGCTGTATCAATTGATGTGAATCTGTCAGCAATCTGAATTCAAATCCAGTATCTGCCATTTTCAAATACTTGGCAAAATATTTAATATTTCTAATTTTTTTTTTAATCATGTGGTACAGTTCAAGGTTAGGTATACAAATGGTCATCGTGTAGGTAAAGTTTGGACCAAACTTTGGTCCCCACTTCACCTGATTGGAGATCAAGTATCCTTATTGATAAGGTGTGCCCTTTCTCCCTCCCCCAGCAGTATCCCACTGATGCCAATCTCTCTCTTTTAGTATTATGGTAAATATTCAGGGTCCGCTTATAAATGAGAACATGTGGTTCTCAGTTCTTTGTTTCTGTGATAGATCACTCAGTATTATAGACTCTAAATCCATCCAAATTGCTGTGAAGTTCATAATTTTGTCTTTCTTTATGGCTGCATAATATTCCATCATGTGTATGTACCACTTTTTTATCCAGTCTTCTTTCAATGGGCAACATGGTTGGTTTCATGTTTTTACTATTGTGAATAATGCTACAATAAACATTCCTGTGCAGTATCTTTTTCATAGAGTAATTTGAGCTCCTTTGGGTATATTCCCAGCAGGGGGATTGCAGGATTGTATGGAAGGTTGATTATTAGATCTTTTTGGAATTGCCAAACTGTTTGTCAAAGAGGTTGGAGTAGTTTATACTCCCGCCAACAGTGTAGAAGTGTTTCCTTTTCCCAGCATCCTGTCCAGCATCTGTTGTTTTCTAAGTTATTGATGATGGCCATCCTGACTGAAGTTAGGTGGTTTCTCAGTGTAGTTTTAATTTGCATGTCTATGATGATTAGTGAGGTTGAGCATTTTTTCATATATCTGTTGACTGTTCTTAAGTTTTCTTTTGAAAAGTACCTATTCATATCTTTTTCCCACTTTGTAATAGGGCTGTCTGGTTTTTTTTTTTCTTTTTGGCATGTTTGATTTCCTTGTAGATCCTGAATGTTAGGCCTTTGTCAGATATATGGTTGGCAGATATTGTTTTCCTATTTTGTGGGCTCTCTCTCCGCTCTCTTGATGGTTTATTTTTGCTTCACAGAAGCTTTTCAGTTTGATGAGGTCCCACTTGTCAATCTTCTCTCTTATGGCATGGGCATTTGGGGTTTTGATCAGGACTTGGTTGACAGTTCCAATTTCTATAAGGGTGTCTCCTGCATTTTCTAAAGTTCTTATAGTTTGAGGTTTTACATTTAGGTCTTTGATCCATTTAGAGTTGATTTTTGTGTATGGTAATAAGAAGGGGTCTTGTTTTAATCTTCTGTGGACAGCCAGTTTTCCCAGCACTATTTACTGAATAAGTTCACCTTTCTCCAGTGGTTGTTAGCAGAGGCATTGTCAAAGATGAGTTGGTTGAGAAATTGAGTGTTAGTTGAAAAAATGAGGACCCACTTCTTAGTTTTACAATGAAAACGGAAAGAATTTTTTCACATGGTGTATTTAAATGTTTCTGGACATATATTAAAGGCTCAATGAATGTTTACTTCAATATTATAGAATATTTTAAAGATTCTAAGACACAAATACATTACTGTTTGTTTTAGCCACAGAAGAATTATTTTTTAAACAAGTTTTGCTGGGAATATTAATACATATAATCTACTAGTGAAAACGTTTCTCAAAAATAATATGAGCTAGGGTCTAGAAAATTACTTCTTTGGCTTTCTAAATTTTTCTCCACATTTAGCCACACAATATGAAGTGATCAGTCCTCAGATATGTCTGCAAGAATACTAAGATATACTTCCATAAAAACTATGTCTCAAAAATATTTTTGATGTGTTTCAACTAATATTTATTTTTATATGTATATAAGCATATTTGCATATATAGGTTTATTCAATTATAAGATTAGTTACTAAATACTTCTTGAGCTTAGGCAGTATGCTTGTCCTTAAGATTATGAGATAATCCATTGTTCTAAACCTAGGTTACATCATATCTAGTAGGTGATACATCTCTATGGCTCTTTGTATGTGTTTATTTTAGCACCTGTCTAATTATTAATCATCTATCTCTCTATCCATCTATCTATCAGTTAAGCATTTATCTATCCAATTGTAAAAAAAAGAATCTCATGGAACCACCGCAACGATGCAACTAATTAAGCTTAAGGTCAGGGCAGAGTTCCAAAAGAAGTTGACATCTAAACTGAAATTTGAATTACAGGTAGCAGTGTATACAAGTTGTGATCATTCTCAATATCTAGAGAACTACTAAGGGACATGAAACAATTCCTGAGGGGAAGCACTTCATTTATCTAACGTTTAATTTTGAAATATGTCAAACCTACAAAAAATATAAAGTTTACTGAAATAAACAATCCTAAACCCCTCACCTAGATATACCACCTATCCACATTTAGCCATAATTGTTTTCTTCCTGTCTTTCATGTATATATTTATTTCAAGTAGGTTTGTGTGTATGCATATAAAATATATGCATGCATATGTAGTGCATATTTTATGTGTACATGCATGTTTATACACACTCATTTTTGCAGAAGTATTTTAAAGTATGTTCAAATATTTTTACATTTTGCCTCTAGGCCTCTATACATTTTAGTATATGCTTCCTAAAAACAAGGACAATATATGAGAATCCCTATATATACCCTTTCTAGGATTCTCCAATAGTTAACATTTTGCCAGTGTGCTTTGTAATTTTCTATATATAACTCATATTTTTTCTGAAACATTTGAGAGCAGATTACAAAAATGATGGCCCTTGACTTCCAAAACTTCAGTGTATTTCACGAGAACAAAGAGATTATTTTATATAACCAATGCATAATAATTATTTTCTAATCTGATGTCTTACCATTTGTTATCTAACTTATATATCTGAATCAAATTTTGCCAATAGTCCCAATAATGGCTTTCATATAAAAATCTACAAAGTCTCCAATTCAAGGTCATATATTATATTTAGTTGGCATGTCTCTTTAGCCTACTTAAATCTGGAGCAGTTAGGCTTTCTTCATCTTTTTGAGCTTGCATACAGGGGCTTACGCCTTTAACTCTGTCACTGACATTTTTAAAAGAGTACAGACCAGTTAACCATAGATTTAACCACGGTGTAGGTTGGTTTGATGTTGGAATATCAGAGATGCTATGCGGGGCTTCTCTCAGTGCCTCTATCACGAGGCACACAATGTTGTTTAGTTTTCATTATGTTGATCCCATGATCTACACGATAAATTTGCTAGCCTCTCTTTGCTATTTAAAAGTTACTTCGAGACTGTATAAATATGCTGTTCTTCACCACATTTCTACTCACTAATTATAGCATCCATTGATTTTTTTTTGTTTTTTTTTTTTTTGTTGTTTTTTTGAGTTGGAGTCTCACTTCATCACCGGCTGGAGTGCAGTGGCACGCTCATGGCCACCCCAGCCTAGACCTATTGGACTCAGGCAGTCCTTTGCCTCAGACTTCCAAGTAGCTGGAACTACAGGCACGTGCTACCACGCCCATCTAATTTTTTGATTTATGCAAAAAAGAGGTCTCATCAAGTTGCCTAGGCTGGTCTGGAACCCCTGGACTCAGGCAATCCTTTCGCTTCGGCCTCCCAAAGTGTGGCCATGATAGATTTTGCTGAATCAATTTTAATAATGAAAGATTCAAGGTAACAATTTCCTATATCTTTCATTATACTTTCATTGGCATCCTACTGGATGGATGATATTTTCTTTATTCTCTGTTTACTTGCTAATCTACATATCTATAGACTCAATGTTTTTTATTTAATTATAATGTAAAATTTTCATTGTTTCTCTGATTAAGACGTTTCAGATTTATTTAGTTTGAGTCTAAACAGGCTGGGACCTGTGCCCTTTTGTCTTGAGAAATCTCTAGTGGTGTGCTTGGAAATGGGATAGAAAAGAAAACTCATGGGCTTGATTTAAAAGCATTTTTTGGTTTCCATGGTGTAAATGCCCCCATCATGGATGATCTTAAGCTACTAACATGACATCATTAAAAATGAGGTTGAGAAGACAGACACTGTTCACCTAAACAAGAAACTGGGAAAATGTGCAAAATCTGCTCTCACAAGCCAATATAAGGCAAGTCTAGTATACTGCATGTCTCCATCATTTATTTATTCATTGGTTTACTTATTTATTCCTTTCTGGTGGAACAAGATGTCTCAGACTTTTCTTGTTTTTTCCCTCCCTAACCAAATCAGTCATTTCTCCCAAGAGTCTTGGGGTAACTGTTTTAACATGGCTGACTCTTTTCCTTATATACTTCACATCTTTGTTCTATCTAGTCCAAGTATATTTTATGACAATTACTAAAAGGAGAAGTGGAAAGTCAGCCATATTTGCAATACCTTTCCAGCTTCTTCTTGCATTAAATTTGCTATGATTCCACTAGTCAAACCATATCAAAAAGCCAGACTTAGACTTACGAATTAGAGCATAATGATTCTGCTATGAAGTTACATGGCAAAAGACAAGGACACAAAAGTGATGAATATTTTGTTGTCAATGGTTCAGTTTAACAAGTGGTTGTATATTTTTGTGTGATCATTGTCTTAACTACATCCCAAAGTTATTTCTATATAGAGTGTTTTTATTTTTAGAAAGTCTGCAATTTATACGTGTATGTTTCTATTTACTCCAGAGAAATTTTTTTAAAATGCATACTACAAAATATGTAACATATAGAATATTATATATGTATATACAATTTAAATTACAAATAAAAGACCATTTTATTTTTGATTTTGCAATTAATTTTAGTTCCATTGCATTGTAATTACAGGATGCCATCTGTATTATTTCTGCTAAATTAATTAAGGTTTTAGATGGGCTTACATGGTAATATATTTTAGCTGTTTCATACAGGCTTTAGAAGTTATAATTTTGTTAACTATCTATAAAATTTTATTACTTTTATGTTGCTTAGTTCTTCGATAGCCTTACTTTTTTCTTCATCTACTTGATCTATTTTGGAATGAGAGCGGTGGGTAGAAATTTATGAAATTTATAATTTTGTTCATTTCTCCTTACTTAAAAAAAATCTGACTTATGGTGACTGTTGTTATTTTATTTGCTGTATAAATACTCTTAATGTTATGCCTTCATTGTGAAGTAAAACCTTTAATATGATAAATGTCATGCAATGTTATATTTTATATGAAATATGCCATATTTTTGTATTTGTATATGCTCTTTTTCATATGACTTTATTAATATTATTTTTAATTTGTTAAGAAAGTTTTATTTCATCAATTGGATTTATTTTTAATATTAACTAATGAAACCCTAGTTTTTTTAAAACCTCAAATATTTTGTCAACTTTAAATAATATCTTTTGAATGCTATTTAATACCTGTGCATCAATCTTTTTCTATATTTTGTCTTTTTTTAAATAGAATTTTATTTTCTAATATATCATAGCATATTACACTTATGTAATATGGTTATATATTTATTTTCATGTTGTCTTATGGGTACATCTACAATAAAATTTATTCAGTCTTTATCTCTAGTCTTTTAGTCAAATTGCCCCACACATCTAGTTAGTGAGTCTTGCCTCCAGAATTTCTTCAGGAAGGATTCATGAAACAATTTTTCCTGAATTCTTACATGCTTGAAAATGTGTGTTGGTTTGTTGGTTTTCCTATAGTTTTCATAATTGAAAAGAAGCTCATTGAGTATAAAACCTTTTTTTTCCATATTCTTTCCTTGAGTTTCATATTTTAAAAAATGTATAAATTCATGCCTTGATTGCTGAAGGGCAGGCCAAAGATTGACCAATATTCCTTTTCTCATAAGAAATGTGAACTATTTTCTTTGAGGCCCTGACCAAAGTATTTTATTTTTACCTTCAACTTTAAACAGTTTTTCTAATATATGTCTGAGTTACCCATTCTGGACTAATTAGGGGGTAAGCAGTAATTTTTTAAGAATATTTTGTTCAGCTATTCCAACTATCACATATTAGATATTTTTGATTGCCTTATTAATCTCTTTTTGAAATATTTGATCAATTTAATTTTAATTTTGATTTTTTTGTATTATTTAGTCCTATTTATCTTTAAAATGATAATTTAGTATTCATTTATGATATCATTTTTTTCTTTTTACATTTTTTTCTAAATGTATGAACTCATTCCACATTTAGCTGTACATTTTTGTCTTTGTCTTTTCTGTGTTTTTGAATTTCTAGTTTGAGGCATTTTTATATATATCTGTAAATTGTTTAAAGATATATAAATTGGGTTGCAGTGCATTGTTTTAGTTTTTCTCTGCTCTTGGTTGCTCTTTAAGGAGACTTTTCATCCTTGGAGAAATGACTGATCCCTGAGCTTGAGTAGGGAAAATGCAAAATTATCCTGGAAATCTTACTTCACACTAAAAAAGTAAAGATGTCATCAAAATATGTAGACATGAAGTGTACCTTGGCTTAAACTGGCTTGCGAAAGCTTATTGCGCACATCAACCAAATCGTTTTATTCTCATCTCCTATTTTCTTATTTGTTGGCTTTATATGCATGTGTCTACCATTGCTGTTTATTTTATAATGCCCCACTTTCTTTTTTTCCTGCAATAGCAGTATCAGGTTAGTCAATAGCATTAATAACTCTGCTTTATAGTGCAAGAGTGTTCTCTTGGCAAAGTGAAGTGCTGTTATTTATTTGTCTGCTTGTTTATTTGTTTATTACATTTTAGATTCAGGGGGTGCATATGCATTTTTTAAAAATGAACATATGTTGTAGTGGTGAGCATTGCATCTTGGGTGGCTCATTCCCAGATAGTGAACATTGTGCTCCATAGATAGTTTCTGAACCTAATTTCCCTCTTTCCCCCCACCCTTATTTGTATCCCCAGTGTCTATCATTTCCATTTTGTGAATGTTTAGCTTCCACATATGAGTGAAAACATGCAGAATTTGGTTTTCTGTTTCTGAGTCAGTTTACTTAGGACAATGACCTCCAGCTCCATCCATGTTGTTGCAAAGGAAATAATTTCATTCTTTTGTATGGCTGCACAGTATTCCATGGTGTCTATGTATCACATTTTCATTATTCACTGATCAGTTGATGGGCATTTAGGCTGATTCCACAAATTTGCAATTGTGAATTGTACTGCAATGAACATGCCCATGCTGATGTCTTTGTTATATAATGGCCTCTGTTCTATAGGGTAAAAACCTAGGATTGCTGGATCAAATTATAGATATATTTTTAGTTATTTGAGCAGTCTCCATATTGCTTTCTGTAGAGGCTGTATTAATTTACACTCCCACCAGCAGCGTATAAGTGCTCCCTTTTCTCCAGTTTCTTTAACCAACTATGCTATTTTGAAAAGTTGGATTTTTATGTCTTATTTTTGTGATCATATTTTGTTTCCTCCAGCTTCTTCATTTCTACCTTTTGTGTCCTTCTTTCCATTTACCATCAGATTTTCAAGGGATACCTTGTCAATTCCAGCAAACTCAATTCTTCAGAAGCAATGCCCTTTCAAAATTTAAAACTCAGTCTCTTTGATTCCTCAGTTGCCAATATCTGAACCCTTTCATATTAGACCTGTTCCAAATATTTTCTCATCTAGTATGAGAGTATTTGTCTGCGAATTATTTAATTTTGATTCCACAACTGATATTTTCATGCTCCATCAATTCTCCTATTTTTTGTGAAGTTTCTACCCAACCCTTCTCTGGCACAGTCTCTGTAGCATGCTTTCCTATTAAAGAATTTTTTTTTTTTGCTAACAAAAGGTATAAGTTATGAATAATTTAATTTACCATTTTTGCTTAATATTTGTGCTTTAAGAGTGAGAAGATAACAGGTTTTAGCAGCCACCATTATTTCATTAAAACCTGACTTTTTGTTTTTAAAACATTGCTCTGGCTGAATATTAAAGTATGAAATGGAAGATGTGGGAAGAAGAATCCTGAGGGCAAAGTAAAAGTAAAAATATACGGTAACAATTAAATAAATACAAATAACTCTGGGCAGAACATATGGAGATATCTAAAATAAAATAGTTTAATTAAAAAATCAGCATTTGACAGGCTTAGAATTAAAAATTAGTGAGATGATATAGTATAATAAAATATGAGATCCTGGTTATTAATCTACCTAGAACGATTAATAATGAATACTACTTGTCTCAATCCTACCTGTGCACAGTAAGCAAATAAGAATTTTGACACATTAAAAAAAATTAGCCTACTTTTATGATATGACTCATATACAATCCTATGCCAAAAATTATTTAGAAATAAGATAATATTTAATTTTCAGAGTAACAGTAAAATTATTGCTATTCATGTGCAGATAAGAAAATTTGCTCAGAAAGTTTAGATTTTAAATATCATGTACATGGCTACATTGCAAATAAGTGGTGAAACAATTATTCAGTTATGTCTAAGCACAATTATATTTTCAAAGATAAATTTCAATACTAGCAAATAAATAATTTGCTTCATACAAGTCACAGATAATAGTAAAGCCAACAAACCTGAATACATATCTTTCATTGTAGAAATCTCCCATCTAAACTGGAAAAAGTACTTTGAAAAGTAAATCACAGAACCTTGACATTTTAGCGAGTGTCTGTAGTATTCTTTCCCCCAATCAAAACATGTCAGAATGGGTTTCACCACAGGACAAGGATTAGTTGATTAGGTCAAACCAGGTCTAGGCAATTCCTGTTTTACAATAAAAGAAAACACTGTGATTTTCTTAACTTAAGTGGATATTGACTTCTACTATGGAGAAGATCAAGATTTATTATCTCAAATGATAGTCAACAGACTGGCTGACAACTATTGACTGAGGGAAATCACAGCAGGCCCCTGAACCACCACTGAACCTGAAGAAAGATCTTTGGTGTCTTGCACAGCAGGATAAGGCCAATCTTACATCAAGAAGATAGGCCTTGCTAGCAACAAGGGACATTGAAATGTGTCTTTTCTTTATTTGGTTTGTGTTGGTTCTCTAATAACTCAGCACTTTTCAGACTGAGAAAAGTTACTAGGAGAATGAGAGTGTCAGAGATGAAAATATCTCTAGCAATACGCAAGTTCTAATTCCTAAGTAAAAAATGTTTGCTCAGTTGTTCAAGTTGGCATTGCTAAATACTGATATCATCTTAATAATAACAAACCCAATTCCTCAAGCTATAAAATTCACTTATATATATTATTAGTTCATTCAATTTCCAGTAAACAGTACACCACTTTAAAAAGTATTATTAGATAAAAAATTAATAAAAAGCAAAATAATTGTTTAAAAAGGTTGTCTTAATAATTTGCCTGTATTACATTCCAAAATGCATCTGGAAATCTTACATTACAAAAGTACACACATTTTTTTGTTGTTGTTATCTAACATCCTATGGACAAATACCTGATATAATTTAAATGAAATATAGTTCCAGTGGCACTAGATTTAGTCAACATTTTCCAGCCTATCCTTGTTTTTGATAAGATGAATATACAACATTCTTTATTCTGAAAGAAGGCATAAAAACAAACCTCAAATAACCAGGTAATCATTTATAGACAGTATAACAAATATGTCCAAAATGGGGGTAGTGTAATACAAAATGAGTATGATAAGGAGTGTCCCAAGATGACCCTCAAGATTTCCCAACCCCTGAAATATACACACCTTCTTCCAATTATTGAATCAAATACTAATGTGCTCCTATAAGGGGATTTTGCCTGTGAAAATAAGGGATTAAGCTCTCAATTCAGTTGACTTTATGATGAAAGAGTATTATCAGTGGGCCTGACCTTATCAGGTGAAACCTTAATGATACTGAGCTTGTCCTACAGAGGAAAACAGAGTTTGATGAATGCTTCAGCACAAGATTATTTGTTCCTAGTTTTGAAGATGCAGGGAACTATGAGGTAAATAATGTAGGCAGACTCTAGAAACTGAATGTAGACTCTGGCAGCAAAGACTAGAGATTGCCGATAACCTGGATGAGCTTGAAAGAGGACTCCATCTCCAGATGAGAACCAGCCAATACCTTAATGTCTGTTTTGTGAGTCTTTGATCAGAGAGCCCCGCTATGCCATACCTAGACTTTGGTACAGTGTTCTGATAAATGACTACATTTGTGAAAATTTGTTACAAAGTAATGGAAAGCTAATCAATGAAAAAAGTAAGACTAAAAAGGTTGCTATGCTAATTAATGTAAACAACTTAAATATAAATTATCTATTAATAGATAAATATTATGTTTTCTCTTGCACAAATAACAAATACATGTACAAAACATAACTAAATTAAAATAATTAATACAAGTAAGAATAGGGAGAATGAAAAATTAAAAGAATAGGAAAAAAGGATAGGAAAAATATTAATCACATAAGCAAACCAAAAAAGGAAACAGTAGTAGTAGACCTAAGAGTTTTACACACAATACAATTAAAGACAAAAGGCTGCAAAGGTGAAAAAGAGTGTAATTTAATAACTATAAAAAATGTCATCTACAAACAAGAAGTAGTAATCAATACTAGTATACACTAAATTTCTGAATGCTACCATTGCATACATACTATTGAATACATATATATTTATTTTATTTATATGCAGAAAATAGCAGTTTTTTTTTTTTTCTGAATAGAGCCAGACAGCATTATTTTAAATTGTGCAGGCTACACAATCTCTTTTGCAAGCACTCAATTCTGTTACAAAGGCAGCGGAAGATAATATGTAAATAAATATATTCCCCTGCAAAATTTTATTTAGGATACTTAAGTTTAAATAGTGATTTTCACATTTAAAAAATATCATTCTTCCTCTTCTTTTTTCCCGATCATGTAAGGCATTTCAAAAATAATAACATTCTTAGCTTGTGGAGAATAAAAGGTAATAGGAGAGGTTCCCAACTTGGTCTTGGAGAATAGTTTACAACGCTTCTTACTCCAGGATCAAACACATGAAAAGGAAGAGTAATTTTTTGCTTTCTGACTCACAGTAAGACATTACATTCTCATTACATGACATCATGAACAAAATAGTTTCAAACAAGATGGAATGTCATGTATATGTGATATGTAGAGATACAGACAATCATCGTTTTACACAGTCCTAAAATTTAGTTAAACAATGCCAGTTGTCCAACAATGTTTTAAATTTATGTTTTCATGCCATAGTAACTCTGAGAAATACATAAAGTAAAAATTTTGCTGCTCGTTTTTCAGTCTATAAATCACTAAATAAATTACAGAAGTTCATTATCATCAGCAATTAGTTCATTTTTATTTTCAAAATCTCTCAGGGATTGGCCACTGTACATTTTTTAGTCGGTTTATGTACAGACAGTAAAGCATGGTGTTGTGTTTTCTCCTTGTCTCCCAATGATAAATTAACTGGCATTTTACAAAAATGGATAATTGGAAGAGAGACTTGGCCAATACATTTAAAATACAGCGGGAAAATGAAAAGCAATGATGGTGAAAGTGAAATTCGAATCTAATATAAACTGAGTTGTATGAGAAATAAGTGACCATGGAAATGTTGACACTGCCACTGTTCAAGAGACTCTTGGTGTCCAACTGGGGAAATCTCAATGAAGACACACATTCATGTAAATGAGAAAATGGTTGTGACAAAGATGACATAGACCTCCCAGAGGAGCTGATGTTGGCAAAAAACTTCAGACTAAGGAACTTTTAAAGATATTTTATGATGTTAAAAGTGCAAAGAACAAAATTTTGGAAGTAGATCTAAACTTAGAAAAAAGTGTGACAATCTTTCAAGGCATAGAAAAGCTATGCAGTTAGAGGAAGGCAAAGTATCATTTTTAGCGAGACATATAATAGTCAATTATCACTGTTTCTCATGTTTACAATAAACTATACTAAAAAATATTAGTTGTACTAATTTTCCTTTTCCCTATGGATTTCTAACTGTCAGTGACAGAGTTTTATGTTTGACAAAATGTTTAAGGGTCATAGAACAGCTGCATTTTTTCCATTAACCATTAAGATTACTTTGCAGCTTTACTTTGTATAGTATTTTAGAAATGTTATTATTATTATTTTTTTGAGTCACAGCCTCACTCTGTTGCCCAGACTGCAGTGCAATGACATGATTACGACTCACTGAAGCCTAACCTTCTGAGTTCAAGTGATTCTTCCTTCCACCTCAGCCCTGTGAATAGTTGGGATGACAGGCGTGCACCACCATGTCCAGTTTTTTTTTGTTTTTTTGTTTTTGTTTTTTTTTTTAAGAAAGGAGATCTCTCAATGATGCCTACATGGTCTTGAACCCCTAGACTCAAGCAATCCTCTTGCTTCAGCTTCGCAAAATGCTGGGATTACAGGTGTGAGCCCAAATGCCTGCCCTTGTATATTCATTTTCACAGTCTTATGGTAGCATGCTAAGTAAGGACTGCCTATATTTATACTAAGGGAGAATGCCCCCCTCAAAAAAAATGGAACTATCTTTTTTTTTGAAGGGCAGGGCTCTTAAAGGCTTCCTTTCCTAGGTAAGTATTTTCAGAACCCACTGGCATCAATGTGCCTGGTAGCATTGTTGTGAAAGGCGGCATTTGTCTTTGAATTTTTTTTTTTTGGAGATTCTTTCAGCTCTTTTGCCCATTTCATGATGGTTGATTTAGAAGCACACGTGCCCACACTGTGCTGCGTGTTCAGCAGTTTTTGATTAAAAAAAGGCATGACCCTCGTATCCCACACTCCCTATTCACTCAATCTTGCCCTGAACGACTTTTTTGTTGTTGTTTCCCAGACTGAAAAAAGTCCTCAAAAGGAAATGTTATGCCAATGTGGAAAAAGTGAAACAAAATGTGGCAGAAGCACTAAAAGTTATCCAAATTTACAAGCTCAAAAACTGTTTTGAGCAGTGGACAGTGTCTGGAGGTGTATAGCATCACATGGAGAGTTCTTTGAAGGTGACTGAAGTTAAAACATGTAAGAACAAACACACATTTTTTATAAACAAATGCCATTTGGGGGTGCCTCCCTTGTATATATGTGTGTGTTTATGGTGTTCCTATGTGCATTTATGTGTGTGTTTCTAATATTGGATTATTTATCATAACTTGGTTCTGGAAAGATCCAGTAGTCAAAAAGAAAAAATATATATATACATAATGTGAGTAAAATAGTGATAAGACTGAATGAATTGTTGCATATAAATCTTTTTACTTTATAAGAATACATTTTTTTCTTTTTAAATATATATAGAAAATCTCTAAAAAGTTGATAATGTATTAGAATGCTGAAGAAAAAAAACATTTTAAAACATTCACATTGCACAGAACACTTTAAAAAGTTTAAATGGGGCCAGGTGCAGTGGCTCAAGCTTGTAATCCCAGCACTTTGGAAGACTGAGGCGAGAGGATTGTCTGAGCCCAGGGGTTCAAGACCAGGCTGGGCAACTTGGTGAGACCTCATCTCTACGATATATATCAAAAAATTAGCTGGGGATGGTAGCATGCGCTTGTAGTTCCAGCTACTTGGAAGGCTGAGGTGGAAGAATTGCCTGATGGGGTAGCCATGAGTGTGCCACTGCACTCCAGCCTGGGCGGCAGATTGAGATGTTTAAATGGGAGGTTACAAATCAAATGCCCAGGTAGAATAGGTAAAGAGTAAATGAGCCAGGAACTCAAGTAAATATATACACAATATTTTTTCCAAAATGAATTATCATACCCTGCAAAGTAAATCAGCTTCTACACAGCTTCAGGCATAAATGCCTTAAAGAAAATTGGTTAACTCATTTCCATTAATGCAGGAAACACAGATGTTGAGGAGAAATACTTAATTTTAAACAGTAGCTCAATTTTAAAGTACTTATTGATAAAACCCTTATAGGAGAAAATAATAGAAAGTAAGTAGAAGAGCCAGCTGAGAAAGCTCCCACAGTGGTATTTAGGGCAGTGTGGAAAGGACTCCAAAGACATTAGAAAATCAGGAAGTTGTCCTATTGCTGATCAAACTCACCTTCTGATAGTTGTTGTTAGTGGATTCTCAGAACTTCTGAAGCCGCTTCAAGACAACAGTCTGTCAGGGAACCTTCAAACCAGGTGAATCAAACATTCAGAATATAGTTGGGAGACATGATTCATAGCATAATGTATGAAGCTGTTGATCTCAGTCCTAAGTACAAGAGGT
The DNA here is from genome assembly GCA_963574415.1 of Tarsius wallacei. Taxonomy (NCBI): domain Eukaryota; kingdom Metazoa; phylum Chordata; class Mammalia; order Primates; family Tarsiidae; genus Tarsius; species Tarsius wallacei. The sequence continues at coordinate 4,439 of CAUYQG010161489.1, read as the reverse complement.
TAGATTATATATAAAATTACTTAAAATTAATTTCTATGATTCCTGTTCCACATTTTGAAAGGTAATAAAAAGGAGCCTCACATAATGTGATACCTAATTTTTTCTAAGTGCCAGAGACTGTTCCAAACTCCTTACATGCATTAATCTTTTAGCACCCTACCTTCTAAGTACTTTGTTAACCCTACTCATAGATATGGGAACTAAGATAGATTTATTAAGCAATTTTCCCAACATCATATAGCTAGTAAAAAGCAGAACTGAACTTTGAATATAATGATATTGATCCAGATAAGCCTAGAATTTTATATTGATTATTATAGCAATGTGAAAAATGAATAAAATTCAGCCATGACTGAAAACAAGAACAGTTAAAACTCTTTCAAAATTATCTTGAGAAATCTTACATACAGGGCAATGCCTATATAGGGCTCATTTACTTTTGAAATATTCCAAAAATAAATTAACAAGATTTTAGGACAGTTAAAGAGTTTGAGGAAAGTAAAGAGAAACTTCATGTTTCTGCCTTGGATAACTCATGCTACTAACGGCATGTGAAATAGTAATTTTGAGGAGTAAAATAAATCAGCTTAATGCTGTACATCTTGGTTGGTGTATTAAACACAGGGCAGTTGAATCTGAAAATATAATTTGAGAATCATTGATTCACTTCTATAAAACAATGGAATAGAATCAGAATGGTTGAAGTCACTCAGTATTTTTTGGCTTTTTGAGAAAAAGGACAATAAACCATTGAAAGAACATCGGGGAATACCATGTTTTACAGGTAGAAAGAAAGATAGCACTCATAATGGAGATTGAGAAGAGAGGAAAAAACAACACTGAGGAGAACCAGAAGAGAAAAATGTCATGAAAGGCCAGGGTAAAAAATATTTCCAGAAGGAAATGATTGTTAGCAATGTCATATAATACAGACATAGCCAGTAGGATAAAAATGGAAAAGTAGTCAAGAGTCGTAACAACAGAAGTGCATTCAGGACAGGAATGAAAGAATAAGACTGATGGTGTAAAATGAAGAGAATTGGGCAGAGACATAGGACAGGGTTTGGAGAAGAACAGACACATTCGCAGACAAACTGAAATGTTGACAAAGAGGGGGATATACAAGCATAGGCAAAGGACCAGTAGGAAAGGGAATCTGATGAGATAGACAAGATATGTGATCATTGATTAGACAAGGTCCCAGGAGAAATGCAGGGAAAAAAGAGAAGCTTCCCATTTCACATAGAGAAACTGCATTTGATTAGGACGATGAACCCCTCTTTTCCTGAGATTAAGACAAGGACTAATTTCTATAATTTTTTTTATTAGAGGAGATAATTTTGATGTTGAATCATCTGTATTTAATAGTCTGATTTTTGAGGGAAATAAAAATAATTTTCTTTTCTTTGCTCTGAGAATGATGGTTGCGAGGATGGGTGAAACCTTGACTAATTTTTGGAAATTTGCATGAAAAGCTTCATAAAAATAATGATAAAAAATTGTCAAATAGACTTGAAGAAAAAACTGAGACTGTAGAACAGAAATTTGAGAAATGTTTCTTGCTCAGAAGAAAATTAAGATTTCACTGTGTATGTCCTAATTGTCAACCCGTTCAACCATAGAAAAACTATAGATAACCTTTAAAAAAGGGTTTGAACTGCCCAGGTCCACTCATAGGCACACTTTTTTCAACAAATATGTTGGATTATTTTTGGAAATTTGAAACAATTTGAAAAACTCACAAACTATATAGACTAAAAATATCAAAAAAATTACGAAAAAGTTGCATTTGTAATGAATGCATAAAATATACATAGATACTAGTTGATTTTATATTTTACTACCATGAAATATACACAAATCTATTATAAAAATATATGACAATTTATGCACATAAAAACAGATCACATATAGTGCCATTCATAGTCCAGAGAAATGTAAGCAAACATAATATGTAGCATTAAATTATAACTGCATAAAATTGTTATAAACATACTCTCTTACTCTAATAAATTCATAGCAACTTTATGTTGTTATTGAGGTGAGCTTAAATTGGTGCAGCTGTCCACTCAAATGTCTTGTGACACTAATCATCTTCATGTGAACATTTTGTCCAAGTCTTAGTAATTTTCCAATTGAAGTAAAAAGTGACTTAGCAATTTTTTCACCAAGTAATTATTTTGCACAATTAACAAGTTGCTTCATTGATTTTTTCTGTGGTTATTGGATGAGTTAATGGATGAATCTTATTTCCAAAATTTAAAGTAATTATTTTTTTCAGAAAAAAATCATTATGAAATCCTAGAAATTAGTAAAAATCTAGGGATATCTTTCATGCTAATTATAATCTATATTTAAAATGACAGCATTATTTAAATAATTTTATATTCTTGTATTTGATCTCTATGGTTCTTTTTCCTAATAAATTCTATCACAGTAGAAACAGCTTTATTTACTATATTCTCATTTGTCAAGTTGAAAAATTTATTTGAAATATGGATTATTACTGTGAATAAATGTTCCTGTTGCTCTATGTATAACATATGTTGGGATAACATTGTTTAAAAATAATTTAAATAAATTTTTGCTTCTTAACAGCAACAAAGTTAGTATAATGGGACATTCTAATTTATCTACAAAGTTGTAGAATGGATGAATTAATTAATAATTGTTGGGAAAAAACCCTAAATCTAAAGAGGATAATTAAAAATTAGAAAAGATGTGCTAAGGAAGAAACAGATAATAGACATTTTCAGAAGGTAATTTGCTTTAGAAAAACTGTAAAAATCTGAGAAAAAAGTATATGCTCTTTTCTTAAAGTTACATAAAATGGAAATTTTAAAGGTGATTTGAAAATATAAGCATAATTTATGGACAGCATAGGTTACCGGAATTTTTATTGCTAATCTGTTGCGAATTTAGCAAATTAGGCATATCTTTTAGCAAAAATGCCTGAAGAAATGTACATTAAAAAGACCAAATAATGTCATAATATTCATACGTTTTGAATTTCCTTTATTTGAACAGTAAGATTTTCCATATTTTAGATTTAACATAGATGATCTATTTATTAATATATTTTTAAGCGAATGCCTTATCAGTTTAATAAGTATATGCTCCAACATTAACAAGTCTTTTAATCAGAAAAAATCGAGGCTTGAAATGAGATCTGGATTTTTTACCAGCTAACTAGTGGCAATCATTTTAATCCTTCTTGTATCATTTGCATTATTTTCCTTTGTTCCTCATTCCTCTCAGTTGTTACCAACATTGGCTCTTCTGACACTACTTAACATTTGTTTTTTATCACGTTTCTCTTTTCTTTGAATCAACAGAAAAAAATACGTCATAATTTTGGGAACTATACTACCAGAGTTGACATGACTGGAATCCCACATAGTCCAAGTCTCATACCTCTGAAAGGAGTATCACATAATGTAAATGAACCAAAACAAAATACTTTTTGCATATTGTGTAAATACGTTTTTTAAAAAAATCTCAATTTCTTTTCTTTTCTTTTTTTTTTTTTTTGAGTTGGAGTCTCACTCAGTCGCCCAGACTGGAGTGCAGTGGCTGCTCCCGGCCACCACAGCCTCGACCTGCTGGGCTCCGGCGATCCTGCCGCCTCAGCCTTCCAAGTAGCTGGAACTACAGGCGCGCGCTACCACGCCCGGCTAATTTTTTGATTTATTGTAGAGATGAGGTCTCGCTTGCCCAGGCGGGTCTCGAACCCGTGGGCTCAGTCAATCCACTCACCTCAGCCTCCCAAGGCGCGGGGCTGAGCCACCGAGCCCGGCTAGGGAGCACTTTTTAATTTCTCTTTGGCATATCCAAATTGCCAGCATCACTATTCTTGTACTTTCGGGATATTATTAAGTCAAAGAAGAGTTACCTCAAAACAAACACTGCAATGCCATGTCAGTCAATCTGATCATCAAGATGACTCCTAAATGACTCACAGGTGGGTATACTGGATACACTGGACACAGGGATGATTCATGTCCTGGGCGGGCTGGAGCAGGCTGGCATGAGATTTCATCATGTTATTTAGAACTACGTGCAGTTTAAAACTTCTGAATTGTTTATTTCTGGAATTTTCCACTAAGGTTGACCATGGGGAACGGAAACTGAGGAAAGTGAAATCACAGATAAGGGAGGGCTACTATACTGGGATAATAATAATAATAATAAATTTTTTAATTGGAGTCTCACTCTGTCACTGGAATGCAGTGGCACGTTCACAGCTATTACAGCCTGGACCTGTTGGTCTCAGTCCGTCCTTTCACCTCAGCTGTCCAAGTAGCTGGAACCACAGCGCCACCACATCCAGCTAATTCTTTGATTTATTGTAGAGTAGAGGTCTTGCCAAATTGCCCAGGCTGGTTTTGAAGCCCTAGCCTCAGGCAGTCCTCTTGCCTCTGATTCCCAAAGTGCTAGGA
>CAUYQG010161482.1:0-56903 GCA_963574415.1 Tarsius wallacei | reverse complement strand
CTCACCTACCACTAGGGTCCCCTAAAACTTTCTGGCGCTATGTGGGCTTATGGCTAGCTGTAAGAGATTCAATTTCCAGATTTTCTGCTTCCAAGTGTTTGCCTCCCAAAGCTGTCCTACCTTTTCACACCTCCTCTCCTTGCCCTTTCATAAAGAAAGGGATATTGTCCACCTAGTCTCAACCGTACCAGGATGCATCTTCCCAAGGAGTAAAAATCTACTGGACCCCAAACAAAGGGATCACTTAAGACAGCATCAGTTTAGAGCAGCAGTCCCCAAACTTTTTGGCATCAGGAACCGGTTTCATGGAAGACAATTTTTCTACAGACCAAGGCAGAGGGGGATTGGTTTCAGGATGATTCGATAGCATAACATTTAGTGTGCACTTTATTTCTATTATTATTCCATTGTAATATATAATGAAATAATTATACAACTCACCATTTTTTTAAAAAGGCCAGACAGGCACGGTGGCTCAAGCCTGTAATCCCAGCACTTTGGCTGAGGTGAGGGGATTGCCTGAGCCCACGGGTTTGAGAATAGCCTGGGCAACTTGGCAAGACCTCACCTCTACAATAAATCAAAAAATTAGCCAAGTATGGTAGCACACACCTGTAGTTCCAGCTACTTGGAAGGCTGAGACAGAAGGATCACCTGAGCCCAGCAGGTCGACGCTGGGGTGGCCACACATAGACTAAAATAAGTGTTGGAGCAATACCAATTAAATTACCAAAATCATTCTTCTCAGACCTGGAAATGACAATATAGAAATTCATATGGAAACATAAACGACCATGAATAGACAAAACAATCCTTAGCAAAAGAAACAAAGTAGGATGTATCACACTTCCAGACTTCAAGCTTTACTATAAGGCTACAATAATCACAACAGACTGGTACTGGTACAAGAACAGGCATACAGACCAATGGAACAGGATAGAGACTCCAGAAGCAAAGCCTCAATTCCTTAATCAACTCATCTTTGACAAAGCGTCCAACAACAACCACTGGGGAGAGGGGAACCTATTCAGTAAATGGTGCTGGGAAAACTGACTGATCACATGCAGAAGATTCAAACAGGACCCCTAACTATCACCATACACAAAAATTAACTCTAAATGAATCAAAGACCTAAACACAAACCTCAAACTATAAGAATCCTAGAAAATGCAGGAGACACCCTTATGGAAATTGGAACTGGCACCAATTCCTGATCAAAGCCCTAAGTGCATACCATAAAAGATAAGATAGACAAGTGAAACCTCATCAAACTGACGATCTTCTGCAAAGCAAAAGAAACTATCAAGAGAGCAGGGAGACAGCCTACAGAATGGGAAAAAATATTTGTCAACTGTATATCTGAAAAAGGCCTAACGTCTAGGATCTACAAGGAACCCAAACATACTGAAAGGAAAAAAACAAACAGATCTATCAAAAAGTGGGCAAAAGACATGAACAGACACTTCTCAAAAGAAGATATATAGGCAGCCGACACGTGAAAAAGTGCTCAGCCTCACTCATCATCAGAGAAATGCAAATCAAAACCACATGGAGATACCACCTAACCCAGTAAGAATGGCCATCATTAATAAAACAAACAACAACAGATGCTGGCAAGGATGTGAAGAAAAAGGCACGCTTCTATGCTGCTGGTGGGAATGCAAACTAGTGCAACCTCTTTGGAAGACAATATGGCGATTTCTGAAAGAACTAGAAATTGACCTTCCATATGACCCAGCAATTCCCCTGTTGGGAATATACCCGGAGGAACTCAAATCATTCTACAAAAAGATACCTGCACATGTATGTTTGTTGCAGCTCTATTCACAATAGTAAAAACATGGAACCAAAAATGCTGTCCATCAAAGCTGAACTGGATAAAAAAATGGGGTACATATACACAATGGAATATTATGCAGCCATAAAGAAGGACAAACATATGGACTTCATAGCAACTTGGATGGATTTAGAGTTGGTCATACTCAGTGATCTATTACAGAAACGAAGGACAGAGTACCATATGTTCTCACTCAAAAGCAGAACTTTAACAATTATTATAATTCTAGAAGAAAGGAACTGGCAGTAGTGGGAAACTGCCAGGGGAAGGGGGTTGGGATTGGCAGTTGTGGGAAACTGCCAGGGGAGGGAGGGGCACACTTCATCAACAAGGGTACCTGCATAATGAAAATCTGTATACCTAACCCTGAATTGTACCCCACACCTTTAAAAATTTTTAAATAAATAATTAATTATTTAAAAAATAAGTGATGGATTCTGACTTAACGACTGCCACCAGATGCAGCTGTACAATTGAAGTGCATCAACTCACTTGCCACTTACTGATAGGGTTTTGACATGAGACTGCAAGCAATTGATTTATTATGGTCTATGTGCAGTCAAACCTCACTGTTAATGTTAATCTGTATTTGCAGCCGCTCCCCAGTGCTAACATCACCACTTCAGACCATTAGGCATTACATTCTCATAAGCAGTGCATAACCTAGATCCCTTGCATGCACAATTAATAATAGGGTTTGTACTCTTATGAGAATCTAATGCCGCTGCTGATCTGACATAGGCAAAGCTCAAGTGGTAATGCGAGCAATGGGAAGCAGCTGTAAATACAGATTAAGCTTCACTCCCTCACCTGCCACTCATCTCCTGCTATGTGGTCTAGTTCTTAACAGACCATGGACCAGTACCAGTCTCTGGCCCAGGGGTTGGAATTCTCTAGTTTAGTGGTGAGTTCCAAAGGTAAAGCAATGAATGCTTCAATATAAAACATTGAAGTCATTAATGTCATATTCTGTTTGGGCAACAAACTCAAAGCACAGCTCTGTGCCTCACATATCCATGTGGTCAGCCAGCCACCTACCCATTCTAGAATCATAACTCAGATGGTAGAGATTGGCCAAGCACAAATATTAATACATTCACTTGAATGAACCAGGGAAGTCAATTATTTATACTGACTAAAAGCAAGTCTGGCTTGGCTGATAGTTTGACAATAAGAAATGGCTTTCCAGTTAGGTCATGTAACCTGACCTAATAATTTTGTCATAAATGGAAAGGTTTTATTGAATATATACTTAAAGCATATATATGATATACACCAGCACGTCTTAGACTTTAATATGCACATGACTCACCTGGGGATCTTATTAAAATGCTCATTCTGATTTAGTGGGCCTGGAGAGGGACCCAAGATTCTGCATTTCTAACAAGTTCCCAGGGGATGCTGACGTTGCTGGCCCATGGATCATACTTTGAGTGAGAGAATATGCAATGTGCTGGGAGATATACTTTTGTGACGAATGAAACTTATGATTCAAAACTTTAGAATCAAGTGTGAAATTAAGGAGATGCTTAATTTTAAAAAATATTTTTCGGAAGTATTCCAACAAGAAAAGGTGGAGGACCTCCAATGTTAGCCAGCTGGCAATCTAAGCCAAGAAGTTTGCACCCAGCCTCTGTCATCTGTGCAGGACAAAACTGTACTTTTGCTCTGAAGTTCAATCCAGAGAAATGTACTTCTTTTCCAGCCCTTCACATAGCTTGTGCTTTTGGTGTCGGACTTGATGGCTCAGACCTTAATTTGTGGGAATCATGGCTGTAGCCATTGAACGTGCAGAGCCCAGTTGGCTGGCAGTGGACAATAAACCCTGCAAACAGCAAAGCACTGGGGTTCTTGATTCAAGAGTAAATGGTTTCATAAGCACAATCATAATAGTAACTGGCATGAGTTGGCACATGTCAATGTGCACATTTGGGCAGAGAGCCCACGAACATGTATTTCCATAGGATCTGAGTCTTAGCAAGACTAGGCAAAATTACAAAGTTTCCCAAGTCTATGGTCAGTCCCAACTCCCTATCAGCACCACTCTTCCTTCCAGACACCCCATAAAAGTAGATTTGGTATCTTCAGCATTCCATTAAGTCTACCCTCAATTTCCAACACAAACCCACATCACGCCTCTTTTAAAGAATCTTTTAGAGAAATGTTATTTAAACATGCATCCCCAAATCTTCTGAACTTGCAAAAACCTATTCAGGTTTATTTCCACTTCAGAGAGAGAGGAAAATACATAGCTCTGTTGGCAGGTCAGCCAGGCCAAGTATGCCAAGTGATCTGGGGTTATACACAGAAGATTAATCTCAAAGCTGGAACTTCCTTAAGACCAGGAAGTAGTTTCTTTTCTGACCAAAAGGTAAGTCAACAATTCTGGATCTTCTGTCCACCATTGTGATAGACCCCTTGTAAAACAGACTCATGCAGCCTTCCTTGGAAAGTGACCATGATGAGTACTGACTGCTGCCCTCAAAGGGCTTTGACACTCCCAGGTGAAAGGAACTAATCAATTTTGCTTCTCACTTGGAGGTGCCCCTTCTTTCATTCATGTTGGAAGTAGAAGTCCAGATAGAGGTAGACTTACTGGGAGCCCAAGATTCAGAAAGAAAATGAGAGAGCTGAGCTGGTCACTGTGAATGATGTGCACGTGCCCTTTGAAGGGCCCCAAGCTTTTGAAATACATGACATTTCCCCACAGCCAAGCATTCATCAAATTGCAGAATGTCAGAGTTAAAAGGAAATTTAGTAATTTTCTAATGATCCAAATTGCTTTTATTGTAGTGAAGAGGAAGCCGAGGACTAGAGAGGTAAAATAACCTGTCATATAGCTGAGCAGAAAAAGGAGCAGAATCATCATCCTGGTGATCTTTAGCTGCACAGCCCACCCCATGATGTTCTTTCTCAGGCCAAGTTTAGTAGATGAAAGAACAAGAGGCAGTTTGCCTGTGCGCAACAGGTACACACAATGATATCACAGCAAATGAGGGCTCTTACCTTAATGCTAAACAGCACTTATAAGTGAATCTGAGGAGATGTGAGGATATGTGCGCTGGTAGATATTTATGTCAGATTTCAAGTTTGATGAACCAATTTGATGTCACTGAACACCAGCTGGGGAAATATATATGGAATCAACTTTCATGGGCTCCAGCAAACCACTGGAATTTGTGAGAAGTCTAAATGACTTGGGTTAAAGAATGAAATGACCTTCTGCCTCACAAGGAGAAAAATTCAGGTGTGTGTGGAAAATTCTAGCAGTATACAACTTCACTCACTGAACTCTAAAGTCTCCAGTTCCCATGTCTATGGGATCCAGAAAGAACAAAAATTTGGAGAAGTAACTTTATCCACCATGCCTGTATCTCTGGGTAATGGATTACCTAATTGATCTCAGGCAGGAGCATTGAGAGGTGGACTCCACATTCCCTGTCTTAATGCTTTGGGAAATCAAGCATTCCTTTCTCAGTAGTAACAGGATCCAGTTTCCAAGGTGATGTGAGCTCAGAGACCCATCTTTACCAGTGTGAAAGGTGGTGCTTGGATTCAGCTTCGGGAAGGCCTGAAGCAAACCTTATCAGGGAAAGTTCTTAGCCTGTGCTTTCTGTTATTGCCAAACATTGATCAGCTAACGGAGAAAAAACTGGTATATAAACAAAGGTGGCAGATGACATCTCAGAGTCGGGAGTAATTCCTCCACATCATTATCATGACAGCTAACAAATGGAGCTAGCTATTAGGGAGCATGTTTAAGTAATAGCTGGAATATGTAAGGGACATTTTTTCTGTGAGTTTGACAGGTCGAGCTCCATCAAGGTTAAGCTACATTTACCGGACACCGATCAGAATGAACTCTGCCATTCCTCGGAAGGTTGCCAAGAGGCCTTTGAAGAGAAGAGAATCCAGGGAACTCAGTTTCAGAAATTGAGAAGAATAAAGACCAAACAGATCATATGCAGACCTGATTTAAAGAGAAAGACCTATCAGTGCCACTCACTCAGTTTTCTCCCAAGTTTCCTGACCCCACGATCAGCTCTACCAAGATGACATAAACAAACCCTTTCCAGAGATCCTGCTATATGTTGCCTCTTTAGCCTCACCCCACCAACACTTGATAAAGTCAACATGTGTAAGTTCCCAAAAGATAGAGAATATACAAGATACTTTGCCATATCCAATTATTTAGTTTAATCATCACTAAAATGGCAAACTTGCTGGAGACTCCTAAAATAACTAGATTTACTAAAATCTGCTTTGTCTTCAGCATTTCAGGAACACATCTACTCCCTAAAGCAGGGAGATTTTCAAAATCAATGACCAGATAAATTTCTCAAAAGAATTAGAATTTTTAAGATGACAAGCCAACCAACAAATAATTGAGTAAATCTGGAACCATTATTTTTCTCCTTTCAGGCTCAAAAGAATTATCCCAAATAATAACATGCTTAGAAAAGAACCTGCGAAGATTGCAAGATTACCTAAAGAAACCACTAGGGCAAGAATGGTAGACGTGCCTCTCAGCACAGCCCTGCACCCAGCCTGCTCACTGCAAGCTTCATTCAAATACATAAACCCTAGCAGCAAAATATGAATTGATTATCTGCAATCTGCATGCCCAATCAATCCATTCTCACAATGTGGGTAACTACACAGAACCTCTTCAAAGTCTGGGCTGGGAAGGAAAAATTCACCTCGTGAAAGACATAATCAGAAGGCATGACTCTCTAGAGGAATAAACTACTACTAAATCAGTGGAAGTCCTATCCCTGTTTTTGAAAGTGGGGAGGAGAGCACAGAGCATTCGTCTCTCAGTTTCTCTCTCCCTTGCAGTCTTCTCACTTTTCATAATTCATTTTGAGGACCGCTTCTCCTTCCTTTAGAGTTTCCATTTCAAGGCCATCTGGTTCAACCTCTCCTGATCTCACTCCTCCCTCCGCTCCAAAGTAGATTAAGCTCACCTTGGACAACCACCAGAACTTGATGAATAAAACATTCTGAGCTAAAGATCTTCAGAAGTCATGCCAACTGATAAGCCAAATTAGTAGCAAGGCATAAAATAAGGTGGCACTGACTTTGTTCTGTGCTTATCCGTGCATCGTCTTGCCCACCATGCCAGCACTTTTGCTCCATGGTAAACACAGAAAAGGCAAAAGAAACATAACTGCTAACAAGGGAATAAGGAAGGAAGAGCACTTACAGCAGGCTCACTGCCTTGCCTTAATACTATGGGGGGACCCCCCCAAAAATGAAATTTATTTATAAAAATTGTGTATTTATTCTTACATGTTTGAACTTCAGTCACCTTTAAAATACTCTCGGTTTGAGGCAATACCCCTATGGAGATGCTTTTTCCACTGCTCTAAACAGTGTTTGAATCCGTCAATTTTTATGCATTTTAGTGCTTCTACCATTTTTTGTTTCACCTCTTCTACATTAGCAAAACAAATGAACAAACAAACAAAAAGTCGCTCAGAGTGAGATTGGGTGAATAGGGAGGGTGGGGCACGGGGGTCATTCCGTTTTTGGTCAAAAACTGCTGAATACTCAGTGTGGTGTGGGCAGGTGTGCACATAAGTCACCCATCATGAAATGGGCAAACGCATTGAAAGAATCTCCAAAAAAATTCACTGAAGCCAATTGTAGCCTCTCACAACAACGCTAGTTGGTACACTGATGCTGATAGGTTCCTAGAATACTAACCTAGCAGGGGAAACCTGTATTACAAGAGGCCCGCCCTTCCAAAACTAATTCCAGTTTTTTTCCTTGGGTCTCCCCTCGTACTCAGCACTTCCACAAGCCTTTTCATCTTCAAAGCACTTGAGGAACACTAGCTAATTAATCCTCCCAACAGCCCTGCAAGGTGAAGAAGGATTATCTCCACTTTACAGATGGAGAAATGGAATATTTTGAACACAGGCATAAAACCCAGTGACAGATAGAATTGCCAGAAACTGGGTTGGGATCCTTCCCGGTGTCTTTGATGCCCACTCAAGCCTGCCAAGGTATCTCATCTCCAACCTGAGGACTGCCAAAAGCTCCTAACCAGGAGGTAGCCGAGCAGACAGAGGGCCAGAGGCAAGACAGACAAGGCTCTCATGCTAACCCTTCCAAGTCTCTAATTAATTCATGATCTCACTGGACTGTCTGGTTAGGGGAGGTCGTTTTTGAAGCTTAGATGAAGGAGGAAGAGATGTCTTCTCAAGTCTTCTTCTGAGCAATAATTCCGATGTTCCTCTCTCTATATCTTCACTCTGGTTGATATTTTAAACTGATGCTGAAGATAGCATATACAATGATGGGAATCCACCTTAAATCCTTCCTGGAAGCAAGGCAGCTTCTAAACAAATAAATGAAAAGCCATTGGCGCAGTGCTTTTATTATTCAAGTTTTCTCATATTTGGGGATGGGACTTTCTCTGATCAAATCCCAGCTGCAAATGCCAGTTGGAATCCCGATCAAAACCTCCTAATTAAATGCAGTATAGAAAATTGATGTCTACCCCAGGCCTATTACTCAAGGCATAGTTCCAAACTCTGGTGGTCTTAGAATTTCTTGAATTTCCAGAAGATTTAAAAATCACTTGGAGATTCAGACTTCAAGTGTATTCTTCATTATTGCCACTATGAAGTTTGACCTGTATGCCCTGTCAGTAGCTATTATCAAAGCTTTCCGATTTCTACTTTTGTATTTTTTTCATACTATTATCTATCCATAGAAGTGAAATCTGTGTGGTTCACACATCCAAGAAAATAACAAATGGAGAACTTGGAGCCCACTTTCCCACCCCTCCAAAATGTCTCATGGGTTCTTCCTATGAAAAAATATCCAGAAAGGTTTGTGAGCTAAAAAGTAGGAAGCAACAGCAGTATATTTAGGACAGTGACTCTATTGAGGGTAATTCTGCCACCCCTGGAGACACTGGCAATGTCTGAAGACATATTTGGTGTCATAGGTGGGCAAAAGGGGAATAGATGCTACTGGTACCTAGTAAGTAGAGGCCAGGGATGCTGCTAAATATCCTATAGTGTGCAGGACAGCCCCACAACAAAGAATGATCCAGCCCCAAATGTCAATAGTGCTGAGAGTGAGAAACTCTGGATTAGAAAAGAACCATCCAGATGAGGCACATGCTAAGCATATACAGGTTTTCAATTAAAAACTTACAAAATGGCCGAGCACAGTAGCTCAGGCCTGTAATCCCAGCACTTTTGGAGGCCGAGGCAAGAGGATTGCCTGAGTTCAGAGGTTCGAGACCAGCCTGGGCAACTTGATGAGGCCTCGTCTCTACCATAAATCAAAAAAATAAGCCGGGCATGGCAGCACGCACCTGTAGTTCCAGCTACTTGAAAGGCTTAGGTGGAAAGGATTGCCTGAACCCAGCAGGTCGAGACTGCAGTGGCCATGAGTGTGCCACTGCAGGCCAGCCTGGGCAACAGAGTAAGACTCCAACTCAAAAAAAAAAGCACAAATTGATGGACTGACTGAATAATTAGCTGCTTCTCACTGGGACCAACCCCTGTTGCCAAAATAAAACAAGGAAGTAAGACAAACCCAACTAAGAACAACCCCAGTAGCAATTCCACTTTCTTAGAACCTGTTTTTTAAGAAGCAGAATCCTGATAATTTTGTCACCCAAGTCTGCAAATAAAAGCATAAGGTTTATTTACTTTAAATAAATTGTGAGATATTTGATGGCAGGGACTATGTCTTAGACTTCTTTTATCCCCAGTGTTGATGAGTACAAAGCAAATGTAGAAAAAATATTAACTGTTTGATTAACAGGAACCTCAATTATATCATAGGGAAAAGAAGCAAACCACCAAATATAAATTGAAAGAAACGGAACATTTTAGCTAAATCCCATTATGGTTTTTAAGATACCACACTGGGGAAGTGCTCAAAAATCAGTCATTATATAAAATACAACACAGGCTGGGCATGGTGGGTCATGCGTGCAATCCCAACACATTGTGAGGCCAAGGTGGGAGAACTGCTTGAACCCAGGAGTTTGAGACCACCCTGAGCAACATAAAAAGACCTCGCTTCTACAAAAAACATTTTTAAAATTAGCCTAGTGTGATGGTGTGCACCTGTAGTCCCAGCTACTTGGGAAGCTGAGGTGGAAGGATCACCTGAGTCCAGAAAGTCAAGGTTGTAGTGAGCCATGATCATGCCACTGCGCTCCAGCCTGGGTAATAGAGTGAAACTCTGGCTCAAAATAAATAAAATAAAATAAAACAGCAATAAAAAAGGACAGCCCAACAACAGAGATACATCTCATAGGCATAATATTGATCAAAAGGAGCCATCACAAAAGATACAAACTACATGATTCTATTTACATGAATTTCAAAAACAAGCAAAATGAATCTATGATGAGAGGGATCAGAATAGCAGCTACTGTTGTAGGAGTTGGGGTATGAGCACTGGCTAAAAAGGAGCACTAGGGAACTTTCTGGATAATTGGAAATGTTCTATAGCTGTATCTAATTGGTGGTCACATGGATGTGTACACACATAAAAATGTATCAAGCCGCACATTTAAGATTTGCTCACATTACTGTATGTCAGTTATATCTTATTTTTCAAAAAGGGAAACATTAATTAAAAATGCAGACTACAAAAAAGAAAAAAATTAGCCACAAAATAAATGTTTAAAACCACGGTTTTCAACAGGTAGGCTTATGTTAAAACTACTCTGTCAAATGGCAAATAGTCACAGCGTTCATCCAAATTTCATTTCCAACAGTTGTCTTCTTTCTTAATTAAAATGCAAATACAGACTTGATAGCTAGAAAATAAGGCAGAAAAAAAAAATGACTCTCTCAGCCAGAAAGAGCACACTCACTTATTTCCCATTCAAGCAATGAAATTAAGTTCAGGTCTGAGAGACCAGGTCTGTCTCCACAATTCAGGCTGGCACAGAAACACAGAAACACACACACACACACACACACACACACACACATTCTGCTGCCTTTGATGTAGCTGCCTGGGGCAGCTCATAGCAGGAGTAGTAGTACTTAAAAATCTAAACAATTGCACTTCATAATTAAGAAACCATCCCAGCCTTCTTTCTCCCAACAACCAAAAAATCATTAGTTTCCAACTAATAAAAAAAAAGTTGGCAAGAACTTTTAAAACCAGTAAATTTTCATCGGTCCCCCAACTAAATTCCTACATTCTAGTAACCCTCACCTTATAACACCTGCCTTTATGTTTCTTATTTTCATTTTAAAAGCACACCACGTAGATCATTACAAAAATAATTTAACTGAAACTAAAAAATCAGAAGAATACAGGAAGACAATATTCAGTCCCCAAGGTAGAAATTAGCATTTTCTTTTAAAATAACAATAAAGAATGCCAGTACACATTTACTGTGATTAGGTTACTGCGAGGTTGAAGAATGCTTTTCTATCAGAAGGTTCAAAATCTTTACAAAGAATTTTTTTTAATGTACTCTGTCTCCTCACTTGGATTTTGAGCTTCAAGAGGATAGGAAGTATTTTACTAACTTCATGTTTAAAATACCAAGCTAAATCCAAGAACATCACAGGCCCTCAGCATCTGTCTGATGAATGATAGATAGATGGATCGATAGATGAATGGATAGGTGAATGGGTGGAAGGGTGGACGGGTGAGTGAATGGATGGGTGGATGGGTGGATGAATGGATAGGTCAATAGATGAGTGGTGGATGAGTGGACTGGTGGATGGATAGATGGGTGGGTGGGAGGATGGGTGGATGAGTGGATGGGTGAATAGGTGGATGGGTGCATAGATGCATGGATGGATGAATGGATGTGTAGATGGATGCATAGAGAGATGAATAAATGGTGGAAGAGAGAGTGAATAGATGAATGAATAAATGGATGAGTGGATGTGTGAATAAATATTAATAGATAGGTGGAATAGATGGGTGCATGGATGGATGGGTGGATGAGAAGATGGGTACATGCACAGATTAATAAATGGGTAGATGGGTGAATGAGTGGATGTATAGTTGGGTAAATGGATGGGTAGATGAGTAAATAGGTGGTTAGGTAGATGGGTGCATGGATGAATAAATGGATGAGTGGATAGGTGCATAAATTGATGGATGGATGAACAGATTAATGGATGAATGAATAGGTAGATGGGTGCATAAACAGATGAATAAACGGGTGGATGGAAGAGTAAATGGATTGCTAGATGAGTGGATGGATGAGTACCTAGATGGGTGAAAGAAAGAATAGATGAATGAATGAAATGAATGGATGCGTGCATGGGTGAATGGATGAGCAGATGGGGACATAAGAAGATGAAAGTCAGGTTAATGGGTGAATGGATGAATGAACAAAGTACTAGCAAATGAATTATATACTTTGGCAAATTATTTTTTAACTTCTTAAATTGTTTTCATTAGACAACTCATTATAATGTTTCCCAGAGTCAGGTTCATAGTGGGTTCTTAGCTAATACTTATTATAAATTGACACTAATTTTTAAAATTAAAAAACAACCTCATTTTAGAAAGAAGGAATCAGCAGACTGCATGCCAAGGTAGAATACCATGGTACAGAGAAGTAAAAGAAATAGTCTACAGCCACCATTCAGCTACCAGATTTCTTGAAAAAGTCAAGGTTAATACAACGGAAATCTATAAATCCATGAAGGACACAAATAAGGTAAACATAAATTTGCTCCCAACATCTAGAATATTTAGGGAAGACTTACAGAATTATTCATTCCAAAAGTGTCTGTAAGCAGGACATTTTAATAATTCAAAACTATGGCTTTCTAGGAAAGAAGCTGTCATATACCTCACCCTTTAAAGAGACATCAGGGAAAAGTTTTAGCTTTTTATGGTACATGCCTTACAGTTAGTTGGCAGTAGAACATTTGGCTGGGTGGTTCATGGCCATGACTATGGATTCTCACCTTCTAGAGCAGGCATGTCCAACCAGTGGCCTTCAAGCCACATGCAGCCCAGGACAGCTAGTAATGCACCCCCACACAATCTTTTAATATCATACAGTTTTTAGCATTTATTTTCTTCGTGACCCCATGTGGAGTTCCAGTTTTGAAGTTCCAAAGCAATACAGCGCTTGAAATGAAACTTAAATTATGGCAAGCTCAAATTATGGAAAATAATTTAACACATTTTGCTACATTGGCTAAATGCAGTCCTGTGAACTGCCAAAAATATGCAGTTTTGCTTTCTGTCTTAACACAGGAATTTGAAAACAGATTTCAAGATTTCCAGCAAAATAATCTCTATTTTGCTATGTTTGCTGCACCATTTTCAGTTAACATTAATATTTTACCTGAAAATTTGCAAGCGAAATGCACAGAGTTGCAATCAGACATTCAACTGAAAGAAAAATTTGACCATATCTCTTTATTGGACTTTTATAAGACCTGTCTTCCTAGAGAAAAATATCCCTTGCTTCACAATCACACCTTATTCATGACATTGCTTTTTGGCAGCACATACATTTGTAAGCAGCTGTTCAGTTATGACGCACACAGAGAGGAAAATTCAAACAAACATTTCTGATGAGCACCTTGAGAGCTCACTAAGAATTGCGACCAGTTCCATTGAACCAGACATTGATAGATTCGTTTTACAAAGACAAGGTCAAATTTCCCACTAGTTTTATATGGTTCACATTTTTCTAAACTTTATAGTAAAAACATATAAAAAAGAAGTGTTAGTATGTATATACACTAACTATATTATATAATTTATGTGCAGCTCAAGACAATTCCTATTGACTTGGTGCAGTCCAGGAAAGTCAAAACAGTGGACACCCCTGTTTTAGAACTTCTAACTCATTATTCTTTATACACTAAATCTAGAAACATGTTCCCTTTCTAGCACATATGTGCACACATGGACACATACATGGTTCTTAAAGCAGTAGATCAAATTTAAGTAACATTACATAAATTTAAGCAGCTCAGAGTAAATCCCACCCAGGTTTCCCACAGCATTAAAGACAGCAGTTAATTTTATGTTTTCTATATGTACATTTATGTACATTTTTGCCCTCATTTCAATCCAGAAATGAGTCACCCAAATGTTTTCTTTAAAGGTTATTATTCTGAAAAACACATTAGATTGTGCAAGTTTATGTCCAGATTCAAAATGCTCACCTGAAAAAGAAAAAGATTTCAATACAGAATTTTAAAGCAAACTAAAGATAATAGTTCAGTATCCAATTTTAAAATGTTCCTGGTGCTGATAGAAGGCCATTGAAGATTTTAAACAAAAGATCTGCCCATAAGGAGGAACCATGCCTTTTAGATTTCCTGGCTCCACACTAAAAAAGGAAAATTCTGTTTATAAAAGTCTATAGCAAAGCCTGCTGGTTTTAAGATGCATTTAATCAAAGTAAAGGCTATATGTTAAACCATAAAGACACTAAGATAAAACTGCAAATAAATATTTACAGCAGAATAATCACATTTATTTTTGGTCTTATCCACAAATACATATACAAGAATGGGAAGGAGAGGTCTCTGCTCTAAGAGCCTTAGCTATGAAACTTAACATCTGTCAGTTTCCAGTCTGACATCCATATTCTCCTCTATCTGCCCTTTACTGTTATAGTTGTTCTTTATTTTCCTTCTCCTCCTCCTCCTCCTCTTAAGCTTTCCTCATTCATTCTCTGACTATATCTCCCTCAATCTCTTTTCATTTCTCTTCTTTTCTTCATTTCAAAATCAGGTGGGCTGAATGAACATCATCACAAAGGTAAGCCTGGGGAAAATGCACTGGGAAGAATCCTTGGCCCACGCCCTTGCAAAAAAAAATTATCATAGGCTCCAACACCACATGAAGATTTGAGCACTCACAAATCCTCAGAGAATAGAGATTTTCTTTTCCATAAAGTTAGCCTGAACCTGGAAGAAGTTGAAAGAATTTCTAGCCTCCTTGGCATTGAATTGAGGGCAGCTAAGAGTGAGGAGAAAGAAACTACGGTGTTTTGACAGATTAGATTTGAGGCTTCCGATGATAGGCTCCAGGCAGGGACAGCTAAAGAAACTATAGTTGTAAAATTTCTCCTAGGAGTGAAGAAGGAACTGCCCAGAAGGGCCAGCCCCTCCCAGGATGATGAAGAGGTCACCTTTACACTCCTGACCTTTTTTTTTTCTTTCACGAACAATAATTTAAAATCTCCAACATTCAGAGAATGAATGAATTCCCTGAATACGCCATTTTGCTCTCATAATAGTGAAGCATTCACACTACGTTTGCAGTTCAGCTCATTGTTTGTCTTCTCTTTTTGCACTGATCTCTTGCTGCTTAGATTTGTCAGAAAGAGTTCTTGATAGGCAAGGACAGGATGCAACCTCCCAAATGTTCTGCAGTTAAAATATCAGGCTCCATGTTTAAAAGGAGATTTGAGCAGCCCCATGATATATAATAAAAACAAAGCCTACGCTTTTGTTGGACTTTGCAATTTTCAAAGTTCTTTCATGCACATGCTCTCAGGTGTCAAGTATGATCCGGACCCGAGTTGCTTAAAATGAAGCATCTATGAACATCGCTGCAAATGAAAGCCATCACTGATAAAAATGGAAAATTGCAAAACTAACCAAAGGCACGACACTGATGCACAGAATCCATGATCTCTTATTCCTCATCCAAATGACTAGACTGGTTCATAGGATACTCTGTAGCCCTTTCACAGCATATGCAAATATCTTGACCACATTGTAACTTCTATGAACATCTTTTTAATGCCTAATTAGGATTGGTCTGATGAACACAATGTGAAAAAAGAACAGTAATGCTGGAAAAAAATTGCCTTTCTCAGATAAACCAATATTTAATCATTGCAAGTGACAAAATGAACTCAGAAGGTCATAAGCTAGTAAAATTATTGCTAAGAATTTGTATTTTGTATCACATTTTGTTTGACTTTTGACAGCTTAAAGAGTTTCATCATAAGTATTTGTGGTTGATATGAAAACAAACAGGTTCCAATGCAATCAACCAATCTTAGTGCATTACTCTTGCTGTACTGCTTGTCTCCCTTGACGTGGCTTATTTAATTCCAAAAGTTTGCAGGAAAAAAATTTTAAAGATAAAATCATTGCTTAATGTTCATTATTTAAAAGTAGAGATGTATGTTAATTTTTAAAATTTATAAATATATTTTTTATAAATTGCCTATTGTCTATGGCTGTTTTCTCTCTACAATAGCAGACTTGAATAGTGTGACAAAGACCAAATGTCCTGCAAAGCCTAAAATATTTACTATCTGATCCATTACAGAAAAGGTTTGTTGACCCCTGCTATGTAGTACCTAGATTTTAAAATCTTAATGTGTGTGTTTTTGAAATTCAGAGTTTGTGTGTATGTGCATATATATATGTATTCTGTCTTCTCAAATTCACATAGACTCACAAATACAGAGGCATTGTGTCATCACATAGCAATACTGGGGCATTTGTCTGGAAAGCTGATAAAGAGAGTAGATGTAACTATATGGTTATTTCTTGAAGAGAAATTCCCCTTTTACAAGACTCATTTAAAGAAAAATATGACCCTTTTGTAACTAGATAACAATTTACACCAATCACCACAGTAACTGTCTTTGAACTAAAATATATTCCAAAGTTCATTTTCTCTTTCTGGCATATAATAAGCGATTATAGTTCCATGTAGTAAGTATTATTAGGAGGAACATATGTGAAATATGAAAACATTTTGGCAGCAAAGTGGATGGAGTGAGCAGATGAAGACATTAGGGAAGACTTCACAGAAAAAGTTATATTTGACTTGGGCTTTGAAGTCTGAGTAGGAGTTGTTTGCAAAAAAGAGAAGGAGTATTTTAAGCAGCAGGAACAACAGCACATGCAGTGAAGTGAAACAAACATGGTAGACGCAGAGAAGTCAGGAAGTGTAAAGGGATGACCTGGGGAAAGTGGACTGGGTTCAGACCTATGCTTTGCTAAGTAGTTTAAGGCTTTATCTTTTAAAGTTGAGGGGCTATAGGCATTTCTTAAGCAGAGAAATGACATGCAGATTTCTGGTTTAAGATGAAAACTTTGGAGGGAAGATGGAGGGAGGATGAGAGAGAGAGAGAGAGAGAGACTGAAAGCAACAATGCAACAATTTCCTAGATTTATCAGTGTACGCCCACCCACACACAAGCCCTCTCAGGCACTGAGTGAACAGGACATCCATAAATGAAAGATAACTTGATGCCTGAGTGAACCGAGGAAGGAGTCCACACAATCTGTTGGCTGAAAAATACAGAACAGTCATAGCATGCCAATTTTACTTCATAAGAGGCAAAAGTCCTTCCCCTTTCCATTGTTACTTGTATGCCTAGAAATCTCCAGTCCCCAGAGCGAGCCCATGCAAATGACAAGAAAATAGACAGAAATACTACAGTTACCAACTTTTGTGCTTGTGGTCAAAAAGGAATTAAGACTCTGTTTCTAGGCCCAGAAACATTGATTATTACAATATCCTGATCGCAGCCCAGACATCTCCAACTTGTGGAATGTTTGTGCCATATTCTCCCTTCAGAAATGCCTCCTCATTATAGAATTCTTGCAAAAGTGAAATAATTCCAGCTACTGTTTTTCCCATAAAAGGGACCACTGTGCTTCTGCTACTTTCCCCCAGCATGTTTCTGTAGGTGGTCATTTCAACAATAAAGGAAGTTCAAGGGTTCAAACAGATTTCCACTGTTACAGCCCAAAAATTTGAGGTTTTTTCAAGGAAGTCCCCCCTGCCGAGCAATTATGCTTGAATTCAAGGCTGGCTCTTTCTTGCCAAAGCTGTAGGGAGAGAAGGGCAGGGGGAAAAAGGGTAAGGAACTGGGGGAGGGAACTGGAGAAGATAAGAGACTAAAGAAATCAGGGCACTCAATCAGAAGTAAATGGTTGCAACCCGCCATCTGATACCATGGAGACAGAAGAAAGAGGAGTCCAGGGGAGTAATTCATTCCCTATGTTTATTTTTGGCTACCTTTTACCCTGATCAATTAATGCACTTAGAAAAAAATACCTATAAGGGTCATATATATCCCAAGAAACATGTTCAAAAGATGTTAGAAGGAGCCAGGTAGAGACACTGCAAAAGATATTTGCTTGCTCTCGGTGCAGTCTTGTCATCTGCTCAGCCATCCCCAGCGAGGTGGAGGTCTCCACCCCTATGTGATGTCCCACGACCTCCCAGGGCATGGCAGGGCAGGCCCAGTCCCAAGATGCCAGCCATCCTCCTCCCACACGCAGCGTTGCCAAGGGCAACAGAGAACCGCTGCTTCACCATTTTCTCTTCTGCCTTTCTGTCCTCCATCTCTGAAGCTCTAAGTGTAAAGGTTACTCCAAAGATCCTTGTTGCTCTATTCCTAATCTTTCTTTCCTCTGTCTCTATGTGTGTGTGGTAGGGGTGAGGGGGAGGTGTCTGTCTGTCTTTTTTGTATTGCTCATCCCAAAGTGGAATTCATCATCTTCACCATTTCCTGAGTGGATGCTTGAAAACATCACAGACTAGAAAAGTTCTCTTTTCTCTTTTCCCTCCTGCTAAAACTGCCCAGGCCTCAGCCACCCAGTGAAGGGAGACCTTTCAGGAAAGCTACTCAGGTGCCATTTCTTTGCCACTGCTAATGAGCAAATTGCTAGTAACCTCTTAGAGAAAACAAGCCCAAGCTAAGATGAAGCATTCTTTAAAATGTATTACCCAATTATTTCACGAGGGGGGGAAACATAAAATAAAAACCTGGAAAGCCCACATATTTTTAAAAGCAAATTGCTCATGAAAGTACACAGCTGTCAATAATTTAAATGACTGAAATATCATACTAACATTCATGAACCCACGTGCTGAGAGAATTTATGAATGCACAACTGCACTTTGAGCCATGCAGATTCATTTCTGGCCTTCCCCGCTCAGGTGATTTTTACACCCTTGCTTGCTGCTAACTTGTACTGTATTCACTCATTTCACACAAAGAAAGTTCTCTAAGGTTAAGAAAATGTCAGTGGCTTAGCGGAGAGGCTGCAACCAATTGCACAGAAGGCAGTAAGGGAAAATATCCTCACTGTCTTGACCAGTCCTCCTAATAAAACTGGGCAGACCAAATGCCCAGAAGTAGCCAAAGCCATCAGACAGTGTCATTTTGTGTGTCATTCTATGTCTGCCATTTAGATATGGAAGGATCAGTTACTTCTTTGAAAAAATAGAAAGGAAAGATATGTTGAACCTGATAATTTAGAAGATAAGACTTGCAACCTGAATTTCTATAACACAGAGCTCCCAAAACACAAGGCAGGACCCTGTTACAAAAGGCCAAAGTTATTGTCTGATTGCCTTCCTCTAACAAGGAAGTGCCCCAGGATGCTAATTCAAAGCATATCCAAAGTAGAAGAGTACATTTTTTTCTATGCTTACCTTTTTTTTTGGTTCTACAGTTCAACTTTTGAAACTGTCTATCATTTTAACCTTTCCAGT
The DNA here is from genome assembly GCA_963574415.1 of Tarsius wallacei. Classification (NCBI taxonomy): domain Eukaryota; kingdom Metazoa; phylum Chordata; class Mammalia; order Primates; family Tarsiidae; genus Tarsius; species Tarsius wallacei. The sequence continues at coordinate 37,597 of CAUYQG010161482.1, read as the reverse complement.
GTAAAAGAATTAATAGAGTGATAGCTCCCCTGAGGACAAACAGGTGAGCAGATAGCACAAGCCAGATTTATCATCCCAATAAATTCACTTTTCAAAACAAACCGTCTTCACCTTTGGAAAAGCATGCTTCTCTCCTATTTCTGGGCAAATGACTACAGTTTTTCTTTCCTGGGAAGAAAGACACGTATATTGGATTGACTCTGAAAAGTTTAATTAATCTAACCAGGCTGCAGTTTCATTACAATTAATGCCTAGTTTAAAACTGCCTAATGACATCAAGAGAGGATGACTCATAACAAAAGCGACTCACATAGCCCACATTAAAAAAAAAAGGACATGTGAATAACATCATCACTACTAAAGAGTATTAATTAAGCAACCCATAGGATCATGATGCAATGAACTTGAGAGGAGAAAAGGCAGCAATGACAATACTACATAAACTTTAGTTGGATAAAGTAGCCAAAATCTTAGCAAGAATCAGAGTATCTAGAAAAAGAAGTTTATTTATTGACCATAAAATAAAATTATATACACAGGAATTCTTCTAGACTGATCTGAAAAAGGCATATAAACACTCTCATTCTTCTCATATAAAAATTGTTTTTCAATTAGGCTATAGTTAAAAAGCTTTGTAGTCAAAATCAGAGGTTGACAAAAATGTTCAGCCCATAAGCCAAATTAACCCACCACCCGTTTTTGTCAATAAAATTCTACTGGAACACAGCATTGACTACTCATTTACGTATTGTCTATGGCTGCTTTAGCACTCAAAGACAAAGTCAAAGAGCTATGACAGAGACTGCATGACCTGCAGAGCTCAAAATATTTATGAGCTGAATGTTGACAGAAAAAGCTTGCTAATCTTTGATTGAGACAATGGATACCTTCTAATTTACACATAAGTCAGCATGTTAGCATTGGTTAGGTTTGATGCGAAAAGCTCTAGATCTTTTTTTTCTTCACATCGTCATTGGAAAATATTATTAACTATCAGGTCATACTAAGAATTCAGATAAAGGGAATTTTTGAGAATTAGCACAATTGCTAACTTTGTTTTGAATCTTCATTTCTTTGAAAACATGAGCTATGTTGTTGAAATAATACATATGTATTGTCTTAATATACATACTACAAATAAATTATTTAAGTATATAAATATCATTGAAATGGAGCCACACAAATCTTACTCATTCATATTTTAAGAGCTTATATATGCACACAAGTTTTTTCTCACTATTTCATATGAATAGATATATTTAACACCAGAATCTCCAACCTCGGGTCCATGGACCAGTACCCATCTGTGGCTTGTTAGGAACTGGGCCACACAGCAAGAGATGAGCAGTGTCCAGTGAAGCTTCATCTGTATTTACAGCCTCTCCTCATCACTTGCATTACCACCTGAGCTCTACCTCCTTTCAAATCAGCAGTGGCAAAAGATTCTCATAGGAGTGTGAGCCCTATTGTGAACTGGGCATGCAGGGGATCTAGGTTGTGCACTCCTTATGATAACCTAATGCCTAATGATCTGAGGTGGATCTCAGACAGTGATGCTATATATTTCATTATATATTACAATGTAATAATAATAGAAATAAAGTGCACAATAAATGTAATGCACTTGAATCATCCTGAAACCATCCTCCCCTCCACCACAGCCCTGTCCATGGAAGAACTGTCTTCCACGAAACCGGTCCCTAATGACAAAAAGGGTGAGGACCACTGTTTAACACCATAACTACGTTTACCACCATTCATTATCGCTTTATTCTATGTTATCACAAACTTCAGAAAGATATATGACAATCAGGGGTATCCAAACACTCATCTAAAATCTCCTGTTACCAAAAGTATGAAGCTACACATAATTCTAATATCATTGTGATATACATCTTTCCTCAGTATAACAACCACTTGCCCCTTACAAAATAGATTATACCATTTCAAAAAAATTATTTGTGTTGATTTCTCATGTAGGGAAAAAAAACTGTTTTTAGCCAGGTGCAGTGGCTCATGCCTGTAATCCCAGCACTCTGGGAGGTGGAGGCAAGAGGATTGCCTGAACTCAGGGATTTGAGACCAGCCTGAGCAACATGGCGAGACCTCGTCTCTACAATAAATCAAAAAAAATAGCCAGGCAATGTGGCGCATGCCTGTGGTTCCAGCTACTTGGAAGACTGAGGCAGAAGGATCCCAAGTCCAGCAAGTCAAGGCTGCGGTGGCTGTGAGCTTGCCACTGCACTCCAGCCTGGGCGACAGAGTGAGGTTCCGACTCAAAACAAAGAAAAAAGAAAAAGAATACTTTTTAAAAGTGCATCTGGGGTGAATATAAACATGGGTTAGGGAGCTGGAGCTGGAGAAAGGAAAATATTCCAGAATATGGTCACTGGTTATCCTACACTACCTGGATATATTTCAAGGAATATTTTATTTTTTCCTCCATTTCTAAGTTCAATAATTCTGATTTCATTTTTCACACAGAACCTGTTAACTATCTGTAGGTGATATAAAATTACCTTCTTTAAAAAAAACTCTAAATGTAAGGTCTTTTGCTGTTTGAGGCTAAGAATTGAGCATAACACCCACCATTATTGTCATCTTCTGCTAAACCTACACCCTGAAGTTGACACAGACTGTGATGAAGTGTAGTAGGATAGCAGCAATTGGGTTATTCTGTATGTAGATGCAGGCTGTCACACTCATGATTTGGATCAAGGATACATGACCTCATTCCATGGCTAGTCAACCTAGAGAAAATGTAATTTATTGGCGCCAGGAGGCCTCATTATGACCTGGCATTCAACGCAGCCCATTCCTCTTACTGAAGCACACGTCTTAACTCCTCTTACAAAGAAAAATGATAGCTGTGGAAGAAATTCATATTACTAGTCTTCATTTTATTGACAAGATTTTTAAGGTAGCAGAAAGCAAATATATTTGCCAACCCATTATGAAACATACTTGGTATATTAAAACGATTATGAAAAATGAATAAGGGAAAAGCATTCACTTGAAATCTCATTGGAAACTTTGGCTTAGGGATAACCTTTTTATGATACTTAGCCAAAATCATCACCTCCTGGGAAAAGTTTAACCTTCCATTGCTTAATTTAGGACTTCGAAATATCCTTAATGCCTTGAAAGTCACTTGTAACTATCATTTTTCTTTATAAGTGGAGGTACCCCCACCCACATCACACTGCTTTCTAATTTTCACACAAAGAAAATATGGTGTGCTGGCTCTTTTCAAATGATTCATAACGGGTTCCTTTAAGGAAAATTGGAAGATATATCCCAATAAGCAGAAGTTTCCTTTGACTAAATGATAGAATTTTTGCCTTTTGATGCAAAAGCAAAATTTAGGAGCAAAGAAGAAGTGGATATAGAGTGTAAAATCAGAGAGATAAAATACACTAACGTCCGTTCATAGGCTTATTTGAGATTTTCCAGGAAAGTTCTATTATAAGTAATTTAAACAAAGGCAGTCATTTCCAAACCAATGGAAGTAAGGGTCTGTGTATTAAGAATGCTGGGGGGCCGGGCTCGGTGGCTCAGCCTGTGATCCCAGCACTTTGGGGGGCCGAGGCGAGTGGATTGCCTGAGCCTGTGGGCTCGAGACCCACCTGGGCAACTTGGTGAGATCTTGTCTCTACAATAAATCAAAAATTAGCCAGGCATGGTAGTGTGCGCCTGTAGTTCCAGCTACTTGGAAGGCTGAGGTGGAAGGATCGTCGGAGCCCAGCAGGTCGAGGCTGCGGTGGCCGGGAGCGTGCCACTGCACTCCAGTCTGGACAACAGAGTGAGACTCCAACTCAAAAAAAAAAAAAAAGAATACCAGGGGAAGGCCAGGCATGGTGGCTCAAGCCTGTAATCCCAGCACTTTGGGAGGCCGAGGTGAGAGGATTGCCTAAGCTCAGGGGTTCAAGACCAGCCTGGGCAACTTGGTGGGACCTTGTCTCTACAATACATCAAAAAATAAGCCAGGCATGGGAACGTGCACCTGCAGTTCCAACTACTTGGAAGGCTGAGGCAGAAAGATCACCTGAGCCCAGCAGGTCGAGGCTGCGGTGACTGTGAGTGGGCCACTGTACTCCAGCCTGGGCAATAGAGTAAGACTCCCACTCAAAAAAAAGGAATGCCAGGGAAGAAAAAGGAAAGCTGACAGAAGGAACATGGATTTCCATACTCACTGGTGTTCTAAGGTGTGCTAAAAAAAAAGAAAGAAAGAAAGAAAAAAGAAAAGAAAAGAAACAGAAGAGAGTTGCTGTCAGAAGGGTCAATCTGGTTTCCTTTCCATGCTGCTGCTAAAAGCCTGTACGACCTTTATCTGGGCGGATAATGAACTAGTTATTATCTCAACGGAAGGTTCTGACTCTTTCTACACTCCCCATCATCAACTCACCATGTTTAATTCAATCTGTGTTTATGTAGCTCAAACGTAATCCCACCAGATTCAGCCAGCCCCTTTCCAGAGAGTGATACTACTGCTAATATGAGGCTGGTATCACTTTCAGGAAGGATGGGGAGAAAGCTTGATCATGACAAGGAGACCACCCTCAGACACAGCCATTTTTTAAAATGTTTTGGCATGTTTAGGGTTTTCATTTCTTGGTGGATCTAAGATAAGCCACCCAGAGAGCTTTTAATTGTTTCTTTGAGGCTATTGTTATTTATACTGTATGGACACTTGAAAGGCAACTCTCTAGATCTCAGTGGAAAATGGTTTCACTCTCTGAATGACATTCTAGGCGCAGATATACTCAGCTAGACAAGAAATCCTGAATGTTAGAACTGTTTTTGCAAGCAGCATTTTGTAAAAAGCATTAAGTATATAAAGCTTCTCATATGCGCCACAAGTTTTGTTCAAGTCTTATCCTAGTTTACCTAGACCTCATTATCACCCCCATTATAGTAATAATCAGTGCTGTTTGCCAAAGAAAAGCTTTAGCTTTTCTCCATCTTAAAAGCATTGCATCACCTTGCCTTTTTGAGTTTGAGCATGGACATGTGACTTGCTTTAGCCACAGAGCAGAAGGTGATATAATGCACTTCCAGGTGAAAACTTTAAGAGCCAGTGTGCAATTTACTATGTTTCCCACTGTGACACATGTATCAAAATGGAACCTCCATCAGCCTGGATCCCAGAACAATTACGAGCAGCAAAGCATCCCTGTTCACACCCCTTAGACATGTACTGTAAGGAAATAATAAACATTTATTATATTGAGCTGCTGGAATTTGGGCCATGTTTATTACCACGGTATAACACACTCAGGAGAATTCCCATGGAATAACAATAACTCCCAAAAAAATCCATAATGAAAGGAAAAGACAAGAGGATGGTAAACTTATGTTTGATCAACTATACATTCTCATTAAGTGCTGTTACCTGACTCTTTTAAGACTCTTCACACATAGTACTATGCTTATTTACATAAATAGTCTAAGATTGTGCTTGTTTTTCATTGCCTTTTTCTTGATCAGCAAGCAGCAGGTATTACAAAGAGCAACAAGTGTATTGTGTTATGAAATGAATGTTTGTGTCACCCCAAAATTCATGTTAAAGCCCCCGCCCCCAGTAACTGCATTTCCTCTAAGGAAGTAATTAAGGTTACATGAAGTCATGAGGGAGGAGACCTGATCCAGTTGGATTAGTGTCTTCATCAGAAGAGATACCAGAGAGTTTGCACGCTCTCTTGTACTTACTGTCTTTCGCATGTGAAGATACAGCAAAAAGGCAGTCATCTGTAAGACAAGAAAAGGGTCCTCACCAGAAGCTGAATTGGCAAGAACCTTGACCCTGGACTTCTCAGCCAGAAAAAAATTTCTGCCACATAAGCCACCCAGTCTATAGTATTTTGCTATGACAGCTCTAACAGACTAATACCCACTGAGGCTAGTCAAATGGGCATACAAGGACATGACTTGGTAATTACTTGAAAGAAACTTCTCTCAGGATTAAGACACTAGGACGAGAGAGAGAGAGAGAGAGAGAGAGAGAGAGAGAGAGAGAGAAAGCGCTCATCCTAAGGAAGGAGAGAGAACAAATTGGAAGGTAGGATTTGAGCAATGCTTGACAGATGGGTAGTTAGTTGTTCTGTGGGAGCTCAATGAATATGCAGTATTTGCAGGCATTGGATATGCGGCTGGGTACACAAAGGCTCTGATGCCAAAGAACTCACAATCTAATGGAAAATACATTGAGTAAACACATTGCTTCAATACCACAGACAACTGCTGAGTGCCTACCATGTACTATTAAGCATCATGCTGGGAGTTGAACCAAGCAATACAGTATTACTGATCACCTGATCATTACTCATAGAAGTGCATATACTGTTCAATTATGAGCAGAATCAATAGTAGAAGAGGAAGTTGGGGTGGCCCAATGCTCTATTGGCCTCTTCAGCACATGACAGCACTTTTTTAGAATGCTGGCCTATCTTCTCCCTGGGCCAGTCTCAGTCTAGCTGACTTACTCTAGAAAACCCTGGGAGGAATCTGACCAGTATGGAGTCTTATACACAGCAGGTACTCACTAAAAATTAACCAGTAACAGCCATATCCTCAGCTCTGCCGTGTAAATGCTTGGCTCAAATAAAAGGATAGGCCATCACATGTTATAATATATAATTCAAAGTCAGTGATCATTGCATAGCACAGTATCTGAATTAAGCATACCATTCAGCTGTCATGAATAGTAACAGAAGCAGGTTTTAATTCTTACCTGGACATTGGCAAAATAATTTCCCCCAAAAGAAACATCAACACTCCTCAGAAAGAGGCTTTTCAGAGCCTCTCCTAAAATCTTATTAACCAAACCTCATTTCCTCATGTCAATCTCTCTCAAGGAACCTAAGACCAGGTATAAAAGACCCATAACTTCTCTGTTGGAGAAAAACTCAGTTATCTTCCCTAAAAGAGGTAGCACGGATGCCCTCCAAATTGTCTGGGTTTTTTATTACTACCAGAAAAGGCAAAAAATTGGAGAAAGACCTCAAAATATGGTTTATAAAGATGAGAGGAAATGGCAAAAAAAAGGAAAGAAAGAAAACAAAAAATAGTGTTATAAAAACAACACTCTGACACTAGAAGAGGAAACACCACAATCTCCCCAAAACTCTGGATTTACTACATTAATCTTCTAATATGGAAAGGGATTTGCTGAGACAGATACCAACATAGATACTATTAGATGTTGATCATACTCTGCTTCTGCAAAAAAATGCGTGGGAGATGATGCCAGAAGATGTGGGTTTCCTAGGTATACCTGAGCTAGTAGGAGGGCAGAAGGAAGGAAGGTTTAGGAACTTACATTACTCAGTGTTTCCCCCACAAGAATATTTTCTTTGTGCTGATAGGATTTTGATGCCAGAAATCTGGTTTTAAATTCTGTGAGTTAAGGAGCTCATTCTGATCCCCTTTTCCCCCTGCTACAAGCTCCCACATCACAGTCAACCTTTAGTTTCTCCCTCCTCCTCTGTGATGGCAAAATCCAGAAACCAGACTATGATAGGCGGGGGAAACTATAGCCTTCATCTTTAATTAGATAGGACGACAAGGTAAAGTCAGTTTTCTGTCTGAGTGAGGCTGGTAGACAGTATTGAGGATTTCTGAGGACACAACACTAGTGCACCATAGTGGTGAGCACACACACAGACATTTATTAAAATGTCCTAGCCCTGTGGTTTTTTGTTTGTTTTGTTTTGTTTTAATGAAAAAGAGTCCCATGGCACAACCCCGCCTAGACACTACTGTAATTAACTGGGATGTGGGGCGCTGCAACTTGGGAACGTTTTAGCTGTCTTGGTTTTCTCCACCATCACTCGCAGGGGACACTGGGAGGCATGAATCCACAGTGCGCAGAGATATAAACACAGGGAAGGATTTTGTGGTAGTTTCTTGCAGACCCGCTTGTTTAGACAGGAAAATAAATAGCCAGCATTCAGAGGTAAGGTCAACCATGAGATATTTTCTAGTCTCACTGATTGCAAGCTAAGAGGAAATCTTCTAGAAAATAGTATGCTGCTTTGTTTTTTTTTTGTTTTTTTTGTTTTTTTTTTTGCTGAGGATTGTTCTGGCTATTCTTGTTTGTTTGTGTTTCCATATGAATTCCTATATTGTTTTTTCTAGATCTGAGAAGAATGTTGCTGGTAATTTGATGGGTATTGCATTAAATATGTAGATTGCCTTAGGTAAGTTGGACATCTTCACAATGTTGATTCTTCTGATCCATGAGCATGGGATATTTTCCACTTGTTTGTGTCCTCTTTGATTTCTTTGAGCAGTGTTTTGTAGTTTTCATTGTAAAGGTCTTTCACGGCTCTGGTTAGGAAGATGCCAAGGTATTTCATTTTTTTGTGGCTATTGTGAATGGGATTGTGCTTTTCATTTCGGTTTCTGTTTGTGTATTATTGGTGTAAAGAAATGCGATTGTCAGCCGGGCTCAGTGGCTCAGCCTGTAATCCCGCGCCTTTGGGAGGCTGAGTTGAGTGGATTGCCCGAGCCCGCAGGTTCGAGACCCGCCTGGGCAACTTGGCGAGACCTCATCTCTTTAATAAATCAAAAAAAAAAAAAAGTAGCCAGACGTGGTAGCGCTCACCTGTAGTTCCAGCTACTTGGAAGGCTGAGGCAGAAGGATTGCCGGAGCCCAACAGGTTGAGGCTGCGGTGGCCAGGAGTGTGCCACTGCCCTCCAGCCTGGACGACAGAGTGAGACTCCAACTCAAAAAAAGAAAAAAGAAAAAAAAAGAAATGCGATTGTCTTTTGCACATTTATTTTATACCCTGAGACTTTGCCAAAGTCCTTTATCAGTGCAAGGAGGTTTTTGACAGATTCTCTTGGGTTTTCAAGGTACACAATCATGTCATCTGCAAAGAGAGATAACTTGACTTCCTCTTTTACTATTTGGATACTCCTGATCTCCTTTACTTTTCTGATTTCTCTAGCCAGGACTTCCAATACTATATTGAACAGGAGTGGTGAGAGTGGGCATCCTTGTCTTGCTCCAGTTTTCAGGGGAAATGGTTCCAATTTTTGTCTGTTTAGGAGTATGATGGCTGTGGATTTCTCATAGATGGCTTTTACTATTTTGAGGTATGCTTAGATGTTTGAGGGTTTTTATCAAGAAGGAGTGCTGTATTTTATCAAAAGCTTTTTTGCATCTAATGATATAACCATGTGGTTTTTGTTTTGACATCTGTTGATGTATTTAATTACATTTATGGTTTTATGAATGTTGAACCAGTCTTGTGTCCCAGGGATGAAGCCTGCTTGGTTATGATGGATGATTTTTGAGATGTGTTGTTGAATCCGGTTTGCTAGGATCTTGTTGAGAATTTTAGCATCTATGTTCATCAAATATATTAGCCTGTTGTTCTCTTTCTTTGTTGGGTCTTTACCTGGCTTGGGTATCAATGCGATATTAGCTTCATGAAATGATTTGGGGAGAGTTCCATCTTTCTCAATCACCTGGATAGAATTCTGCTGGAAAGCCATCTGATCCAGGGCTTTTTTTTTGTAGGTAGTTTTCTTATTACGTAGTCAATTTCCTTGATTGTTATTGGTCTATTTAGGGTCTCGATTTCTTCTTGTTTCAACCTAGGCAGGTTATGTGACATCAGAAAGTCCTCCATTTCCTTAAGTTTTTCAAGTTTGTTTCCGTACAAGTGTACATAGAGTCTCTAATGATCTTTTGTATTTCTTCAGAGTCAGATATGACCTCATCTTTTGTGTTTCTGATTGTGTTTATTTGGGCTTTTTCTCTTTTTCTTGGTCAGTCTAGCTAGGGGACCATCGATCTTGTTTGTCCTTTCAAAGAACTAGCTTTTTGTTTCATTGACTTTTTGTATGATCTTGTTGTCTTCTATGTCCCGGATTCGGGCTTTTATTTTGTTGATCTAGATTCTTCTGCTGAAGTTAGGGTTTTGGTGGTCTTGCTTTTCCAGCTTCCTTAGATGACTTGTTAGGCTGTTCATTTGTGATCCTTCCATTTTCTTCATGTGCGTTTGTAAAGATGTGAATTCCCCTCTTACTACAGCTTTCATGGCATCCCAGAGATTTTGGTAAGATGTTTCTTCATTTTCACTCTGTTTTGACTTCATAATTGACCCAGGAGTTGTTTAGCACCATGCTGTTTAGTGTCCATGTCTTTGTGGGTTTGGGGGAAATCTTGTTGGTGTTGATGTTTATTTTTATTCTACTGTGGTCCGAGAAGGTGCATGGCAAAATTTCAATCCTTTGAAATTTGTTTATGCTTGATTTATGGCCAAGTATGTGGTTGATCTTAGAGTAGGTTCCATGTGGTGATGAGTAGAATTGTTGCATTCTTCTTAAATGAATACTTGCACAGAGTCATTTGCATTAAGAGTACAATGAATCCACTCCAATTTGGACAATGTTAGAGTGGTACTTTATTTTTATTCCTTAACTGTAAACAAGTTTCAGTTTTTTTTAATTTACAAATTTATGAATAAGTATTTGATAAGAGAAAAATATCATTATAGGATAAACTCCTATCTTTTATAAAGATTTTGTCCACCATAATAAAAATATGCCCAAGCTGTTGACAGGATAAAAGATAAATTCCTATTCATGAGCTGCAAGTTATTTTAGGATGTAGTCTCCATCTGCATGTCTACTCTCATCCCTTATCAATTCCATTTCAGAGACAAACTGGCATATCAGCTGCCCACAAGCTTTGGAAGCAAGCTATGTATGATTGCATTCTAAGCTCCTCACCAGCCTCCTTACACTGCACAGTCCCCACCAGTAAAATGGAGATAGGTACATTAACCCATTGACAGAGTTGTGATGAAGAGAAATGAAATGATACAAACAAAAACTCAGCAAACTTCCTAGCACTGAGTAAGTTTTGGGTTACTGCTATTTTTACTAACTTCCATTTACAATCCAGTCACTTGCAGTTCCCCAGCATCCCAACTGACACTTTCATTCATTTTTGTTTCTGAACATCAGGCTTTTCATTAGGTGAAGGAAAACACCTATTCCTAACTTATCCAACTGGCAAATTTCTTCTTATCTTTCATGTCTAAACCAAAATGCTGCTTTATCCCATGAGTCTTCCCTGACTTTGCCATTCAGACTTAGGAATTACCTTTCCAAAATTCAATGTCATCTTGTACTTTTTGTTTTGTTTTGTTTTGTTTTGAGTTGGGGTCTCACTTTCTCACCTGGGCTGGAGTACTGTGGCATGATCATGGTTCATTGCAGCCTTAACCTCCTGGGCTCAGGTGATCCTTCCACCTCAGACTCCCATGTAGCTGGTACTTCTGGCATGTGCCACCATGCCCTAGCTAATTTTTTGATTTTTTTTTTTTTGCAGGGATAAGGTCTCACTATGTTGCCCAGGTTACTCTTGAATTCCTGGGGCTGAAGCGATCCTGCCTCCTCAGCCTCCCAAACTACTGGGATTACAGACATGAGCCAGTGCAGCTGGCCTCATATTGTGCATACAAATATTTTGATTTTGACAGTTAACACCATGCTCCATTGCTTCTCAAAAATCTGTCTCCTTACTGGATTGCTAATACCTTAAAAGCAGAAAACATAAATTTCACGTTTGTACTACCAGTGCCTAGTGCATTGTTACCACTCAATAAATATGTATTGACTACACAAATTAAAGACGTGAGTTTTGTTTGTATGTCTTTGTTTTCAAGTGAGATTCAACTCTGGAAAAACATGTATTTGTTCCCTAACTAGTTTAAGATCAAATAATTTACATAGATTTTTGTTATAAAATGTTAGTGGTATTCTTTTTTGGGGAAGAAACGCCTCTTCCCCCATTCTGAAGTTTTCTGTGAAGCAAGATATACATATGCACATTTCCTGCTTCTTCACCACCTCATTTATTCCTTCTCACCTATGAGTTCTTAATCAGACTGATGAGTTTGAAATGAGAACTTGTCCTGCTTTGTCAACTTCTTCCTCTCTCTTAAGAGTGGATCTGGCCGGGCGTGGTGGCTCAGCCTGTCATCCCAGCACTTTGAGAGGTCAAAGCAAGAGGACTGCCTGAGCCTAGGGGTTCAAGACCAGCCTGGGCAACTTGGTGAGACCTTGTCTCTACAATAAATCACAAAAATTAGCCAGGCATGGTGGCGTGCGCCTGTGGTTCCAGCTACTTGGAAGGTTGAGGTGGAAGGAACTCCTGAGCCCAGCAAGTCCAGGCTGTAGTGGCTGTGAGCAGCGTGCCACTGCACTCCAGCCTGGGTGACAGAGTGAGACTCCAACTCAAAAAAAAAAAAAGAGTAGACCTGTCCATGAAGAGTACCGTTCATAGCTGTTTTGGTCTGATAGCCAAGTTGGTCATGAAAATCTCATCTTCATGGTAGACAATTTAGACTGCTTGAAGTCATGCCTAAGGAATTAGCTTCTTGAGAAGAGTTTCATCCTCAAGAAGCTGTTCTTTTCTTTAGCTATAATCCACAGTGGACGTTGAGAGCAATATTAATAACTGAGCAGACATTTTTGTCTCATTTGCCATTCCTTTTGGTCTTACTTTGCAACTGCTTTAGAATTTAAGTATGACAATGAAATATTTATTATGCAGCCATAAAGAAGGGCAAACATATGGACTTCACAGAAACTTGGATGGATTTAGAGTCTATCATACTCAGTGATCTATCACAGAAACAAAGAACAGAGTACCATATGTTCTCACTCATAAGCGGACCTTGAACAATTATCATAATACTATAAGGAAGAGATTGGTAGTAGTGGGAAACTGCCAGGGGAGGGGAGTGGGACTGGCAGTTGAGGGAAACTGCCAGGGGAGGGAGGGGCACACCTCATCAACAAAGGTACCTGCATAATGAACATTTGTATACCTAACCCTGAAATGTACCCCACATCTTTAAAATAAAAACAAACTTTAAAAAATTTAGATATGGAACAATGAAACTCTCTATTGAACCCTTGGAATGCTACACCTCTTCCATAATTTAATTATATTTGCTCTGTGATAGAAATTAAAATGTATTACTCAACATGAGTATCATATCTACAACTTTGATTCCACGTATCTCAAGCAATGTTGGGTACTGTAAGAATCTGTGCAGGGAAGATGCTTGCTGTGATTGTGAAAAAAAAAGAAATAAACCTTTTCAATCTACTTATGACACCAAGAGAAACATGGTCTTTCCCACCAATCTAAATCACTGTTCTGATGCTCAAATAATTTTTAAGAGAGAGAAAGCATAAAACTCATTCAACTGCCTGGCACTGTATTAGAAACCTCGACTCTCCAGGCACAGTCTTGCTCACAAATTTTGTTTCCACATATCAAATATGCTACTTCTTTAGTGCAAATTTCATATCTATGCATGTTTCATATATCCACTTATTTTGCTTCCAATCGAAAACAAGCCTCTAATGAATACAGTGTTTTTTCCACTTTATTAAGGAAAACATTTAACATAGTGAAAGACAATTTTAAGTTGAAGTGCCATATTAGATTGTGTTGATTTGCTCATCAAATATGATTATAAGTGATAGAAGTGATTTTTAATTTGTGACATTATGATACTATAAAATATAAGAATAAGAAACTAGACACATTACAGTCATATTTCATTTTATTTTTTTTAATATAGATTTTCTATATTTCAGCCACATTTCAGTTCATTTTATCTGGAAAAAAGATGAGTCAGCCATAAATGGCACATTATTACTCATTTCTTCAGTCAGTTGTTTAGATTTAACTAAACTATCTCTTGCTAATGTGGGCTGTGAGTTCAAAATTTTGACAGATATTTATAAATAGCTCATATGAAAAGTATATTTTCTTTGATGAAATATTTGCAAAAGTAGAACATATAGATAGAATTACCAAACATATATTGAGTGACAAGATATTGCCCTACATCTGTGAAATCGTATGAGCCATAGGCCAAATATTTAGATTTCATCTAAATTTTCTCAATACCTTCAAAAAAATTTATTATCTCATCCAGTCCACCAAGATAGTGTAGTGGCATCTTTATATTAGTCAGTATTCTGTCCTAGCATAGATTAATGACATCTGTCCTTCGTGGTGTGTATGTACTAGAAATGTTTTTGTACTGAACAAAATGTCTTAAATATCTCTCTCCTGCTCACACTCTTTTTCTCTGTGTACTTCTATTTGTAAAATGTTATGTAGCAGTTATTATGTTTTACTAAAAAAATCAACACAAATGTTATTGCACTTACCTTTGTGTTTATAATCAAATGATACTAAAAGTACAACAAATATATAAGGTCTGAATTTTTTTAAAAATGTTTAGGGGTTATACTAGAAAAGGCATGACACAAATGATATAGACTATTCAACATTCTGAAAAATTATACATAGTGTTTACCTTTCATATCGCCTTTCCTGCCTTCGAAGACTTGGAGAAAAACTCAAGAACTTTTAAAACCTGTAAATTGATAACTGGAAGAAAAAGAGATGTCATTGAAAGAAATAAGAGAATCTTCATTCATTGAAAAAAATCTCAACAAATATTTATCCAAGAGCTTATGATGTGCCTGATATTGTATTTTAGGAAATTGATCCCAGATATTCCTGAATATTTTTTTTCAGTAGAAGTGTTTGCACTAGGTTACACTACTTAAGAGTCTATCATTTAGAAATTCATTTGAGTAAACCAGAACCTTCTATATCAATCAAGAATCTTTTGGTTTTAAGTGAATGAAATCTTCCTCAAACTCTCTGGGATAAGTCAGTGCTCACTTTCTATTTCCACTTCTTTCTTAATGGATTTTATAATACAATTATGATTGAAATGCTCAAAACAATGCTTCCCAGACTTCTTTTTTTTTTGAGTTCGAGTCCCACTCTATCACCCAGACTGGAGAGCAGTGGTACGCTTCCAGCCACTGCAGCCTCGACCCGCTGGGCTCTGGCGATCCTTCCACCTCAGCCTTCCAAGTAGCGGGAACTACAAGCACGAGCTACCACATCTGGCTAATTTTCTATTTATTGTAGAGATGAGGTCTCGCCAAGTTGCCTAGGTGGGTCTCGAACCCACAGGCTCAGGCAATCCACTCGCCTCAGTCTCCCAAATCCATCTTGACTTCTATGGGAAAAAAGAGATTCTTCCTTTAAGAGGCACCAAGAAGAAATTGAGAAGATAGAAGGGAGGAAAGCAGTCACATGCCCGTGAACATTTGCTATTTGTGCTGGCCAGCAAGGTCATGAAGGAGAATGTTTCGGCATCAGCATTCTGTTATGTCAGCCCTAGCCTTGTGGCAGAATGGAAAGCCTGACTCCAGTGTGCAGACTCCAGCTTTGATGACATCAAAAGAGGATTCCTGATCCTGATTCCTGTTCCCAGATGTGTAACTTTTATGTGTGTTCCTGAAGTAACAGTTCCTCCTCACTCCACAGTTTCTCATATAGTCAATGTCATAGCTTCCCAGGCAGGACACTTCTACAGTGTTCTGGAAATCTATTCTGGAGGACTGGATTGCTAGGATTTTGAATCATTGTATAAGCATTGAATTCATTCTTGAAAAATGTTTTCTGCTTAAAATATCTTGTGTTTTTTATTTTGTGTAATAATCCCTGATGAATATAATGGCATTGGCTGGGTGTGGTGGCTCATGCCTGTAATTCCAGCACTTTTGGAGGCCAAGGAAGGAGGATTGCTTGAGCCCAGGAGTTCAAGACCAGTCTAGACAACATAGCGAGACCTTGTCTCTACAATGAGCCAAAAAATTATCCAGGCAGAGTGACCTGTGCCTATAGTCTCAGCTACTCTGGAGGCTGAGGTGGAAGGATCAGGGCTTTGAGTCAAGGCTGCAGTGAGCCAAGATTGTGCTACTGCACTCCAGCCTGAGTGACAGAATGAGACTCTGACTCAAAGCTGTAAAGAGAATTTACTGGCTCACATAATTGAAATACTGGGGCATAAGTATGACTTTATACAGGATGAATCAGACATTTATAGACTTCAACACAGCCTGGTGCTCTGTCATTTATTATTTTGGCTGCATCCTCAAGTATGCCAGAAGATGGCTGTGGCAGCTAGCTTATCATCTTCCCAGTCTCCAGTCCTGTGGTAAAGACCAATTGCCTCTCTTTGGAAAGCCCAGCAAAAGTGTCAGTGAGTCCCATTGGCAATGGTTAGGTCAAAGGAATTTTTTAAAAGGTCCCATTTACCAGGTTTGTGCATTGTGCACTATGCTGAGAACAGAATCAGTAGGAATGAGCTCCATCCAAAAGGTATAACGTGAGAAAAGTGGGACATTCCCAGGAAAATGTTGGAGTCATTGCCACAAGAAAAAGAAACATGTGATGCAAAGTCAAACAACAAATGTCCACTGCATCTTTTCTTTAAAAATGCAGAAAGGGATTGGCAGTAGCAGGATACTGCCAGGGTGGGCAGGGGTGGGGAACAAAACATCAGTAAGGCCACAATACCATAATAAAAAATATTGAATAAAAATTTTTTTAAAAATCAGTAAGGGTACCTGATCTCAAACCAGGCAGTGGGGACCAAAGGGAGGCCCAAACTTACCTGCACAATGACCACCTGTATAGTGAATCCTGCATTGTGCCCCACATCTTTAAAATAAAAAATAATAAAATAAAATATAAAAGTGAAAAAAAATAAAAAACCAAGCACTTCTGGGAGGATTATGACTTTAAGTCATTTGCATATTGGTGAGAATTTGCTCAATCTGATTACTTTATTTTCCAATTTAATGAAGATTTGTCAAAGGATTTAGAGTCTATCATACTCTGTGATCTATCACAGAAACAAAGAACAGAGTACCACATGTTCTTACTCATAGATGGACCCTGAACATTAACCATAATACTGTAAGAAAGGGATTGGCAGTAGCGGATTACTGCCAGGTTGGGTGGGGGTGGAGGTGAACATAACATCAATAAGGTACCTGATCTCAAATCAGGCAAAGTGGGAACCAAAGGGAGGCCCAAACTTTACTGTACAATGACCACTTGTACGCCTAATCCTGAATTGCACCACACATCTTTAAAATAGATATTAAAAAGAGAAAAAATGTAGAATTGTCAAACGAAAAATAATAACAAAAAATATTTATTCATTTTTATTATGATGCAGGCTATACTCTCTGCCCTTATGAATCTAACAAATATATAGGCAAGTGTTTCATTCATTACAAGTAGAAAAACAGTGCAGTGGCTCAGCCTGTAATCCCAGCACTCTGGGAGGCTGAAGCGAGAGGATTGCCTGAGCCTAGACAACTTGGTGAGACCTCATCTCTACAATAAATCACACACAAAAAATAAATAAACTAGCTGGGCGTGGTGGTGTATGTCTGTAGTTTCAACTACTTGGAAGGCTGAGGTGGAAGAATCGCCTAAGCCCAGCAGGTCAAGGCTGCAGTGGCTGTGAGCATGCCACTGCACTCCAATCTGGGTGATAAGAGTAAGACTCCAACTCAAAAAAAAAAAAAAGAAAAGCTATCATAAGATAAGTAGAGACATAATGCTGTTGACACTCAAAAGAAGGGAAAATTACCTCTGTTGGGGACATTGAGAAAAGCTTCATGGAAACAGTGATGTCTTATTACAAGAGTTCACAGGCAACACTGGATTGAGCTCATGGAGATGGAAAGAGGTCAGAACAGGTAAATGATAAATCAGTCAAGAACAAGAATGTATCAAGAAGTTTATTGAGAACTAGTAAGAAAGCATTTTGTAAGATAATCTTTTCATAATTACTGGGTTTTTTTTTTTCACAGTACATAGAACAATGACATAGAAATGGAAAGAAAACAATGTCTTCAGAATAGCTGGAGAGGGTGATTGAACAGCACCTGGTGATTCTATGTTGTCTGTTTTGTAATTCATTTATACTTAATCCCATTTTAAATTGCAGTGGCTGACCTAACAATTGATTGGATATGTGGGCCAGTGAGAGACAAGAGACAAAGATGACATTAAATAAACATTTGTTGAAAAAAATGAACTAATTGAGCCTTGGTGAAGGGAAGATGAAAATGCCACTGCAGGAGTTAGGCAAGTCAGGAATGACTTGATTTGTAGAGATAATAGGAATTAACAGCAAATACATTAGAGCAGACAGTTCTTGTGTTTGTAACTACATGAACTGGTTGTACCAAAAGAAAAAAAAAAGGCAATTTATTTGCCTTGTGGAAATCCCTACAAGCTGTGAAAATGCTCTTGGTGAACTTCAGTTGTGGATAGAAAGCCTAGTATCCCGAGTAGGGACAGGAATTTCTCCCCCTATGTAGAAAAACACAGGTGGAACTGACTTTGCTAGTGGTATAGCGGGACCCCCAAATACTCCATCTTTTTCAGCATTGGAAAATTACAGAATTGCAGTAATTGGAACATTACTTTGAATTACTTGGAGTCACGGGGCTGACACTGCATGCTATAAAAGGTATCACACTGTCCTTTGCTTTTTCTTCTCTCAAAACATGCATGAATGGCCACTTTTCGTGACTCTGGACACCCTGATAACATCATTACAAAGACTTTCTAGAGAGAAGCACTGGCCTCCCCATTTTAAAACAGCTGTTTCAAAATAATCAAAGCAAGGCATGAATTTGCTCTTTAAGTGCAAGAGATAGTCCCAATATTCTTGTAGAATATATGGAAAATAGCTGACATCTTGACTTTATAGATTTAAAACAAAGGAAGGGAAAACCATTGAGAGATTTGCTCATATTAGCAGGACCACTATAATTTGATACATGAACCAGACCTGGATACTGGCTAAAATCAATGTTCTTGGCTTTCCCCAGGAGATGTCATGCCCATGCTTCTCCCATAAGCAGCAATGCAGAAAGTATACACCTTTTCTGTCCTTCTGCAAACTTAACACTTGCCCAACTGTGACTGTTTAACTGGTTGAATCTAGGCATTGCATGTCTACACTCAAGTCTACAAGATTCATATAGTGCTGGCTGCATACTTGGAGAGGTGACCTAACCCTCAGTTTTCTCATCTGCAAAATAAAGATGGCAGTAATACTTTCTTCATATGATAACTATTGTTTTCAGAACACATGCTGAGTTAAGTGTTTAGTACAAAATCTCAACCCGGTATGTCCTTTGAAACCATTAGTAATTATTCTCAACCAGTTTTTTTTCTGATAAAAGATATTTGTTTTTTCCTAAGAGACGTTTCCAGTTTTAAATGTATTGTTTGCTTGGAAATAATTAGCATGTTTTTAGTGCTTAGTCGTTCATTTTAAAAGCTATAGGAATAAGAGACTTTTGCCCAATACCACTATTTCAAGAGTAGATTCTTTAACAACTGTGGTATATACATCTTTTATTATTCACTTGTATATGGTGAACTGAGATGGCTACTTCATCCTCCTTGGATCTGAAGACCAAAATGTGCTCACCTGCAGACCAATTATGATCTTCAAGTATTTTCAAGACTACCGAATGGGATATATTGAACAGCGCTTGTGTGATTAGCTTCATTGATTACTATAGAAAATGCAGTACTTAACTTCAATCGGTATGGGTAGTTCAGTGGTTCAGAGAAGTTCATTCTTCCTTTTAAATTCACAAAAGGCTGGGCTCGGTGGCTCAGCCTGTAATCCCAGCGCTTTGGGAGGCCAAGGTGAGTGGATTGCCTGAGCCTGCGGGTTCGAGACCCGCCTGGGCAACTTGGCGAGATCTCATCTCTACAATAAAGCAAAAATTAGCCAGGCACAGTAGTGCGTGCCTGTAGTTCCAGCTACTTGGAAGGCTGAGGCGGAAGGATCACCGGAGCCCAGCAGGTCGAGGCCGTGGTGGCCGGGAGCGGCCACTGCACTCCAGTCTGGGTGACAGAGTGAGACTCCAACTCCAAAAAAAAAAAAAGAAATATACAAAACAAAGTCAGTCATGTAAGGGTCACAATGATAATTTACCGAAATTAGATGTCTCCAAATCATATATAATCTATCCTTTTGAACAGATTAGACCACCTGATTTCTCAGATGTGTGCTTTCCATCTTACCTTACTTACAGATTATACTGTGCAATTACTTGCAAACAACTATTGATTACTTTAAAAATAAATATGGACCCATTACATGGGAGTTTCCACTATTTCTTCTGTTCAGAAATGTTTTACTGTCTTTTAGCTGAAGTAGTGATGTCTTGTGCCTGGAAGATGATAACCATTCACTGAAAAATATGGAGGTTTTTAACACAATAAAAAAGCTTAAGTAGAATCTCACCTCTCCAGGCATAAAATATGACATCTATGTGTGGAACCTGGGCTTCTGTATATGGGTCCTGGGCTCCTAGCATGGAATCAGGTTGTCCAGGCATGCCATGCTTTGTGAAACCTCTCTGTCCAAGCTTGGATTATGGTTATCTGTGGGTGGAACTTGAACCACAAGTCATGTCTTCTGGCCCACCAGGTGTGGGACCTGACCATCTTCCAGGGGATCCATGATCTTCCAAGCATGGAATCTGTACTTCTAGGGATGAAACAAGGAGTTTCACTCATGTGACTTGATCCATAGAGCTACAATATGGCTATCTAATTGGGAGCTTGGCCATTTATGGGTAAAACCTGAATTTCTGAGTGTGAAAATGTAGCCCTTGAGGCAAAGTCAACCCTCCATTCATGAAACTGTGCCTTCAGGCATGGAACCTGGCATTCTATGTGAAGAATCCCAATATAAAAGCATAGAAACTGGTCTTATAAAATCTACTCTGTGTGTGGAATCTCATATTTCCAGAATGGATTCTGATGCTAAAAGCGTGAAACCTGGCATCCCATGTAAGAATATCTATCCAAGCATGACACTTATATTTTAGGAACAGAATGGTATACATTGCGTGGCATCCCAATCTCCCAGTATGAGACATGGCTTAATAAGTGTAGTGACAGGCACTCCAGACATTATATCTGAAGTCTCAGTCATAGACGTTGGCTACCCAAGACATGGAACCTGGTGCCCCAGACTTGGAAGTTTGCACTTTATGCACAGAATCATAATAGACAATAATGGACGCTGTGCAACAATAGTGGAACTTGGTATTCCATGAAAAGACTCTTAATCTCTAAGCACTGAATCTGGCACCAAAAGTATGGATTGTGGTATTCCAAGAACAACATGTGGAATTACAGGTATTGATTTATGTGTTCCAGATGTGACATCTGTCTTTGCAAGTGTATAATGTAGTGATCAATGAGCCCTAAAACCAAGTATGGAACTTGAACTTCTAGGTTTCTAAGCATGAATAGAAACACTCTAGGTGTCTATGACACCTAGATATCTATGCATGAATATTTGTCCGTCCTGTCAAGAATGTGGCCCTTCCAACATGTATTCTGAATCTCTAGCTATAAAAATTCTCTCCAGGTGTGAACTCCAGGCATGAAATATGGCACTCTAGGATTGGAACCTTTACTTTTAGATGTGAATCCTGACTCTCTAGGCATGTAATTAAGCCTTCAAGGCATGCCATGGGAGGCTGTGTAAAATCTCTCTCTCGAGACTTGGAATCTGGTTTTCTGGGTTGAAACCTGAATCTCACAGCATTTCATCTGGTCAACCAGGTATGGAATCTAGCAATCTTGGCACAAAATCTTGCCTTTCAAGAATGAGACCTAGAATTTAAGCAGGAAACAAGACCTTGCATTCAGGAAAACTGATGTGTAGAAGTGGAATCTGGCTCTCCAAGTAAGGAATTGGCCTAAAATGGCAAAAATCTAGCTTTCTGGGTATAGAAAGATGGATCTCAAAGTAATTGTTTGACCTTCCATTCATAAAACTGGAACCTCGCACTCCAAATGTGGAATCTCAATCTGCAAGCATGGAGACTGGTCTTCTGAGTATGAACCTGGCACTCTATGTGTAGAATATCAATGTCCGAGCATGGAGCATGACCAGATATGTTTGGAAGCTAGAACCCCAAATATGGAATTTGGTTCTCCATGCATGGTAACTGGTCTACCAGGAATGTAATCAGAATACCGGGTAGGGAATTAGTGATTCTTTGTACGAATTTAGGCCATGGAGACATGGAATCAAACCTTCAGGCATGCCATGTATGACAAATTGTGTGAAATCTCTCTCTCCTAGCTTATAAACCTGGACTGGTCTTTTGTGGCATTCAGATAGAACCTGAATGCCATCTACCCACCAAGTATTGAACCTGATCATTTAAGCCTGGAATCTTGTCTTCCAAGTATGGAATCTGGACTTCTAGGAATAAAACAAGACTTGGTAGTCATGAGACATGTTGTATAGAACTCAAATCAGAAGGCAATGGTCTGTACAATCAATTATGCAACCTGGACATTAGGCCTAGAACTTGACATTCCAAGTATAAAATTTTGATCTTAGACATGAAACAGGTCCAATTAAATCATGAATCCTTATACATAAAAGCAAAGTATGACTCTTCATTGTGGGATCTGTATGTTAAGGTCTAAGGTCTTCCAGAAAAACTGAACCAATAGGATATATATGTGAGTCTCAGAATCCAAAGGCCAGAGAACTAGGAGTTCTGATGTCTGAGACAGGAGATGATGGATGCCTCAGCTCAAGAAGAAAGAGGAAATTTATCCTTCCTCTACCTTTTTGTTGTATTGGACCCTTAGGGACTGGATGATGCCCACCTACATTGTTGAGGGTAATCTTCTTTACTCAGTCTACCAATTCAAATGCTAATTTCTTCCAGAAATACCTTCACAGATATACCCAGAAATAGTCTCACCAGCTATCTGGGAATCCCTTAGCTCAGTCAGGTTGACACATAAAATTAACTATCTCAAGATCTTCACCATTAAAAGGTAAAACTTGGCTTTCCGAGTGTAAAAATGTAAACTTCTAACCTATAAATTAACTTCCATTTATAAAACTGTTTTTCCAGGTATAGAATTTGGCACTCTATAACTGGAATATCAGTCTCCAAGAATGGATCCTGGCCATATAGGCATGGAACTTGGTAACCCATGTTCAGAATCAACGTCTCCAAGCATGGAATGTAACCTCTAAAGGGAACGTAGAATTCCACCGACAGGACTTGTGTGTCACTCATAGAAGCTGTCGTTCTTCTCATGGAATCTATTATCCCAGGCATGAAACCTGGCACTCTATGGAATCTCAATGTTCAAGCATGAAATTGGGCACTATAAGCATGGGACTACAGGCATGTGCTACCACACCAATTAACCCAACTAACTTATTTTATCTTATTTTTTATAGAGAGGAGGACTTATACTGTTGCATAGGCTGATCTGGAACTTTTGGGCTCAAGGGATTCTCCCAACTCAGCCTTCCAAAGTTCTGGTATTACAGGCATGAGCCATCATGATGGGCCTGAAATTCAAATCATAGAAATTTACTCTTTAAGAAAAATATAGTATTTTCCTACCAGCATAAAGCTTATACTGCATATGTGAAATCTCAGTCCACAAGCTTGGAACCTGGAAATCCATGTGTAAAAATCAAAGTCCAGTCATGAAACATAGCCTAACAAGTGTGGAACCTGGAACTCCAGAAAATAAATCTGGTGTTTGAGTTACAGATGTTAGCTCTACTTGCATGGAACCTGATCTCCCAAACATGGAACCTGGCACTCTGTGTGTGAAATCTCAATCTTCAGGCATTAAACCTGACCATACATGCATGGAGCCTATACTCCATTGATGAAATCTGGACTTTCAGATGTTGATTTAGCTCTCTCGGGTATGAACTCTACCTTTTGAATGCATATAATCTGGTATTCCACAGAAAATTTAGTTCTATAGACATGGAAATTGGCTTTCCAAATATGGAACCTGACTTTCCAGAGTAGGAAAGTATCTCCTGCTGTGAATCCTGACTCTCCAAGTATAAAACCTAGCCTCAGACTGGGAGTGGTGGCTCATGTCTATAATTGCAGCACTCTGAAAGGCAAAGGCCGGTGGATTGCATGAGCCCAGGAGTTCAAGACCAGTCTAAGCAACATAGCAAGACCTTGTCTCTACAAAAACAAAAAACAAAAACAAAATTGGATCTCCAGTTGTGGAATCTGGCTTCTGGATATAGAGCTTGGCATTCTAGGTATTGAATTAGACCTTCCAGGTATGATAAGAGTATGAAGTCTCTCTCTCCAGGCTTGCAAGTTGCCATCTGAGGGTGGAATCGGAACCTCTCAGAATGCTGTCTAGCCTACAAATGAGAAAATTAAGGGTGAGGGTTAAGTGACTTTCAAGTTTAAACAATTGGCTTTCTATGGAGCTGGAGCTGGAGCTGGAATCCAGGTTTCCTGATGCCCAACCA
Source organism: Tarsius wallacei (assembly GCA_963574415.1). Taxonomy (NCBI): domain Eukaryota; kingdom Metazoa; phylum Chordata; class Mammalia; order Primates; family Tarsiidae; genus Tarsius; species Tarsius wallacei. The sequence continues at coordinate 13,346 of CAUYQG010161482.1, read as the reverse complement.
GTGTCACCACAACAGACCATTGTTCTGCTTGTCTTGTAGGTGGTATAGTGAGGGAAAAGAGAACTAGACCGGTTGACAGGAGTCAGAACACCCCAAGTCTGCTGACAGCTTTGCCCTGTCTGCCCAGTCTGTCTGTGACCCTGGACAGATGGTCCAACCTCACTGAATTTCACCACCACCCATTTCATGCAAAGAGGGAGTCAGACAGCCACTGAGACCAGTTCCTACCCTGGCATTCTGTTCTCTGCCTCCATTTCATGCTTCTCTCTATTAAAGGCCTCTTCCCATTGTCCTCAAGCAGTACAAGGCTAAATCAGTCTGGGGCAAATGGGGCCATCTGAGCGAGGAGCAACCAGAAGATTGGCTTTGATCCTACCCTGACCTCTCCTACCTCCTGTGGTTTCCTCCATTATTTCAGTTGTTGCCCACAGAGCATAGTTTTTTATTTGCTTGAAGTTTCTCATTCAACCCAGAAAATCAAATACCATTTTTAATGGCCCTGACTTTGGAAGTTAGCCTTGCAGCTTCCTGGGGCGCCTCATCATCCCTGTCTATTCAAAGGCCTGTTCTGGTTTTCCAGTTTATAGCTCTTCTTTCTGTTTAGGTGGGGTTAGCTGTGCAGAGGACCCAGGTGTGCTTGCCTCCTAGGTCCAAGCAGTGGAGAGTATTAGCAGCAAACTACTAAGGAGTGGAACAAATCTTTAGGACATCTCTTGTCCTCTTGCCTGAGGGCAACCACTTTAACTCTTTGTCCTTCATGTACCTGAAAGATAAACTAGTGCTTTTTCTTGATATATCCATTTTACATTACAGATATGCACATATTTCCTGCAATGGTAGGCAACTCTTTCACATATTTATACATCCCAATTCCTCTCTTTCATCTTCCTAATATAGTGTGTGTGTTTGTATGATCCTGCAATATTGCCAGGCTCAGAATATATATGTATATGATATAGTTACATCTCTTTTCTTCTTTAGTTTTCTCCACCCTGAGTTTCTACATTTCTTGCTTTTTCTTATACCATTCACCTTGATCCTTGCCTATGCTTTTTCTCCCCAAACCTCCATCATCTCTCCCATTCTATCTGCCACCTTTCTTCCCAGATATCTCTTGTAGAAAGGAAATACATTCATTAAAAAAATAGGCATGGACTGGGTGGAGTGTCTCAAATCTGTAATCCCAGCATTCTGGTAGGCTGGGGCATGAGGATTGCTTGAGCCCAGGAGTTCAAAACCAGCCTGGGCAGCATAGCAAGACCTCATCTCCACCAGAAAAATCAAAGAATTAGCTGGGCATGGTAGTGCATGTCTGTAGTCCCAGCTACCAGGGAGACTGAGGCAGAAGGATCACCCGAGCCCAGGAGGTTAAGGCTGCAGTGAGACCCCCAACTCAAATGAAATTTAAAAATCCATAAATAAAATAAAAATAGGAATGGAGTACCCACTGATAGCCAGGCTACTTCAGTGATTGTATCAAGTCATTCAGTCATTTATTTCAATGACCATATGCTGTGTGCCTACTATATGACAGGCACTAATAATACAGAGACAAATAAAACAACCTTTGTGCCCAAGTAGCTTACCTGGGCTAGGGTCTCTTTCATTCCTGGCACCTAGCTTAGTATCTGGTGCATAGGTGACCCTCAGTAAATGTTTATCAATGAGAATTATTGAACCCATTTTTCAGGCCCATTTTCACTCATCTTCACCCAATAATGCCCCTGCCAGGCCCCAGATAAGGTGTCTTGACCGGCATCCTCTGGTGCAAAGTCCTTCCTGTACCTAAGGGAGGCAATATATGAGCCCTAGGATAGGTCTGTGAACAGGCGCCTGGGCATCTGATTTGATGTCCTCATTCTCTAAGCCTAAGGCAGTCCCAGCCCTCTTCCAAGTCTCTGTTTCCCTGACTATAAAACTGTGAAGAAAAGTCTGTCCTTCTCTCCTTCCCTTACATTCAGTTTAAGACAAGGTTCTTAGTCATGCAAGACCTTGTGAGGCATATTAATGTACTTTTTGGAAGGATTTAGTCTCACTTCAAATGGATTCTGTAATTATTTACCAGTGATGAAGAGTTCCTGTGTGTAGCCTGAGACAGCTCCTTTTTCTTACCCTGAGGGAGTCAGTACTTGCCGACTCAGGATAGGTTTTTCCATAGATTGTCCCCACCACTATCCTCCCACCTCAGGTCTCTTGATACTACCAGAAGCTTTAATCCCACTCTCCATCTGAGCAACAGATTGAAAATCCCCACACAATGCAAAGAGCAACTGCAGATGGCTGTGCACCTGGGACTCCTGAGTTATCTGGTCCATGGACCTGGATTTGGACTTCCCTGCTTGGTTGACAGCCCAGGAACCTCCAGCTCACCTAGAAGGGAACTGTAAAACTGGTCCCTCTTTAGAAAAGCCTGCAGCCCAAACCCACGCTGGAATGAGGTAGAGGTGTTAAACGGATGTATGCAACTTAATATCGGGTGAGTTAGCCCACACCGAGCACAAGAGAGATGCAAGCCCAGCCACTGCAACCCGACTTGACTGGCGTTCACAGTCCTTCTCCTTTCAGCTGTATACAGTGTCCCTCACACAGTCTTTCTCAGCAACTCATGAGGAATATGTTCTCAAGACTTCCCAGTATCTGAATCTCTTGCTCTATTGGCCTCTGGGGAGGAACCTGGGCCCAGATACTTCCAATCTCCATTCCACACCACCGCCATAAAAATGTATATTTTTCCAAATATGAAAGCATACACAGAAATGATGTTCTCCATTGGGTGGCTTGCCAGAGCACTTAGAATACAACCCTAGGGGCAGATGTGATGATTCACCATCCCTTTGGAAGGCTGAGTTGGGAGGATTGCTTGAGCCCAGAAGTTCAAGACCAGCTTAGGCAACATAGTGAGACCTCTTTTAGCCTTGAATTCCTGAGCTCAGGTGATCCTTCCACCTCAGCCTCCCAAGTACCTGGGATTACAGGCATATGCCACCATGCCTGGCTAGTGTTTAGATTTTTTTTGTAGAGACAAGGTCTCAGTATGTTGTCCAAGCTAGTCTTGAACTCCTGGGCTCAAGCAGTCTTCTTACCTCAGCCTCCCAAAGTTCTGGGATTATAGGCATGAGCCACTGTACCTGGCAGAAAAATTCCAAAATTTAAGAACACATTGTTGACAAGGCTGTTGGGAAACAGACACTCTCACACATTCCTAGTCAGAATGCAAATTGGTTCAATTCCTACAGAAGAGAATTGTTTATGCAAAAACACTTAACCCAGCATCTCACTTTTAGGAGTCTATCACAAAGATATACTAGCAAAATATGAAAATATATATCTTTATATATAAACGTAGATCGATCTATCTATTGATCTATTCTGAGAGTTAGAGATACAAGACAATTTACTATAGCACTCTTTGCAATAGCAAGAGGGGACACAATTAAAATGCTCATCAAAGGTGACTGGATGAATAAAGTATGGTACTTCCACATACACTGCAAAAAGGAAAGAGGAACATCTCTAAGTTCTCCTATGAAGTAATCTTCAGGATATGTTAAATGAAAAAAGAAATAAAGTGGAGAAAAATGTGTACAGACCGCTACTTATCTAAAAAATGTCTTATCATGCCAGAAAGCAATAAAGCTATCACAGAATACTATAACTTTGTTAAAAGGACTCAGGATAAAATGGTGCAGTCACTTTGGAAAAAAGTTTGGCAATTCATCAAAAAGTTAAAACAGTTACCACATGAACTAGCAATTCCACTCCAAGGTATATATCCAAGAAAATTAGCAACATAAGACCACACACAAAAAATGTACATGAATATTCATTAGCAACATTATTCATAATAGCCAAAAAGTGAAAACAACCCAGATGTTCATCAACTGATGGAAGATAAACAAAATGTGGTACATCCATACAGTGAAATATTATTCAGCAATAAAAAGAAATGAAAAGCCCTGAAACATGCTACAGCATTGATGAACCTTGAAAACATGCTAGCTAAAGGCCACATATTATATGATTCCATTTATAAAAATGGCCAGTACAGAAAAATCCATAGAGACAGAGTAAGTTAGAGGTTGCCAGGAGGTATGGAGGGGAATGGGGGGTATGGGGGTACCCATTGGTATTGTTCATGGATACAAGGTTTCTTTTCCAGATAACGAAGGTATTCTGCAATTAAATGGTGATGACAGTTGCACAATTTTTTGACTATAAGCAAAAGAAACCATCAAAAGAGCAGGGAGACAACCCACAGAATGGGAAAAAAATATTTGCCAACTGTATATCTGACAAAGGCTTAACATCTAGGATCTAGGAACTCAAATGTGCCAAAAGGAAAAAAACAAACAACCCCATTAAAAAGTGGACAAAAGACATGGATAGACACTACTCAAAAGAAGATATACAGGCAGCCAACAGACACATGAAAAAGTGCTCAGCCTCATCAGAGAACTGCAAATCAAAACCACATTGAGATACCACCTAACCCCAGTAAGAATTGCCATCATTAATAAAACAAACAACAACAGATGCTGACAAGAATGCGGAGAAAAAGGAATGCTTCTACACTGCTGGTGGGAATGCAAACTAATGCAACCTCTTTGGAAGACAGTGTGGTGGTTTCTGAAAGAACTAAAAATTGACCTTTCATATGACCCAGCAATTCCCCTATTGGGAATATACCTAGAGGAACTCAAATCATACAAAAAAGAAAAAAATACCTGCACACGTATGTTTGTTGCCACTCTATTCACAATAGCAATAACATGGAAACAACCATGTTGCCCATGGATGCTGGACTGGGTTTAAAAAACGTGGTACATATACACAATGGAATATCATGCAACCATAAAAAAGGACAAACATATGAACTTTGCAGCAACTTGGATGGATTTAGAGTCAAATATACTCAGTGATCTATCACAGAAACAAAGAACAGGGTACCATATGTTCTCACTCATAAGTGGACCTTGAACAATTATAATATTATAAGAAAGCAATCGGCAGTAGTGAGAAACTACTCACTCATAAGTGGACCTTGAACAATTATAATATTATAAGAAAGCAATTATAATATACTCAGTGATCTATCACAGAAACAAAGAACAGGGTACCATATGTTCTCACTCATAAGTGGACATTGAACAATTATAATACTATAAGAAAGCAATCGGCAGTAGTGAGAAACTGTCAGGGGAGGGAGGGTGGGGGTTGGCAGTTGAGGGAAACTGCTAGGGGAGGGAAGGGCATAACGAGGGTACCTGCATAATCAACGTTTGTATACCTAAACCTGAATTGTACCCCACATCTTTATAATAAAAAAGAAGAAAAAGAAATGTGTGCTGTAAATGGTGACTTTTATATGTGAATTATTTCTTAATTAAAAACATATATACATTATAATTTTAATATATTCATCACCAAACAACACAAAAGGCATATGGTGCCAACTTAAGTAAGCTCCCATTAGCCAAAGATGGCACAATTTGAACATCAAAATAATAATTAAAAGTGATTAAAACATATCAAATATGCTTAAATCCATAATTTGAAGTATTCCGGGGAATGAATTCATTTTGCTGAAAACTAGTAATAAAAAAAAATCAGTTCCAAAGACAGCTGCCAAGATAGAGCATGTAAGATTTTACCTTTTTGACCCAAAGAACAGACAAGCAGGGAAAAGATACAGGTCTTGGACAGGAAGGGGATTGCTCAGTGGCTGAGAGGATTTTGGAGATCCTGGCATCAGGGAGTATTTGGGGACCCAGATTCAGTCTCACTTCATTAAAGAGGCTGAGTCAGGAAGGAGGAGATACTAGTGGGCTCAACTGAAGGTGCATGGGAGGCTCCAGAATGGGGGTCCATAGGGACTTTTCTGGCGAGTCTCTCTCACAATCTTCCTCTGCAGGAGATGAGCACAGCTGGCCTTTGAAAAAGAACCCAAGGGCCCCTGATGCTGGACATAGCAGCAAAATTGAGGAGACCTGCGATGCCTGTAGTAGGGGACCACCAAGGGCCCACACTGAGTGCATCAAGTGGCCCAGATCTTGGTCCCAAGGAAGTCACCCGCCATCATTTCAGAAATACCTGGTGACCTCCCTACATACACTTAGACCATTTACCAGGACCTGGCCCAGGTGTGGGCATAGCAGGTACCTTATCAACTACCTGAGGATCAGTTCTGGGAGTCTGCCTGGCTCCAAGGATCTCTGTGCCACATTACAGACCTTTTATGCCATAGCCACCCAGTCAGCTTCTCTCTTCCCTGCCAAGGGCTGGCTTGTTCCAGCCACACTTCCTGGTCCTAGAGATCCAGCCCCAGATGGAGAAGCTCAGTGCTCCTCCTAGAAGGGAGACAGGCCACCCCTTCTCTGGACAGGAGATAACTGAGCCTGTCAGTGGTCAGAGAAGACTTGAGCTGGGGGTGGCCTGACCCTATTCAGCAGAGGACGCAGCTCTGGGAGCGAGAACAGTCTTGCTACTTCTCCAATTATTCCAGATGACCAGCAGTGACAATTGTACACATACAGTGCTAATATGTGATAAAACCCAGAGCCATCCTAGGAAAGGAACTTGGGCAATATACTCAGAATAGTGAATCCTGGGTTTCCTTGAGGACTGGGATTACCAACACATTTTATTTTTCCTTTAAGACATGTGATGTCTTTGGATGTCTTAGGACTGTCATGTATTTCTCTATAACAAGAAAAGCATTAGGGTGTGACCATTCCTCCATGTCTGTATACTGGAAAGTGCAACAAAGTGAATATATATTTATAATCTCTCCTGTTATCTCAGAAAAACCTGCAGATCTTCACTCTCCCAACCCGAGTCCATGGAGGACTGAGTCCACTCACCTTTTATAGTGTTCTCTATGAAGCAATGTTGATGCTTTTTCAGTTTGGTGAACTTCCCAGACCAATGTTGTGTACTTTGCATCTTCTTTATATAAAATGTAAGATAAGGTGTATTAAATGCTTACTGATCATATTTTTTTCTACACTTGGCCCATATCATTTGCCTACTTTTGAACTTTCTTCCATTTATAGGTTTCAGTTGATCGAATTTCATTGTAGTACATTAAATATAATATAGCTATTGACATTCTTAACATACTGTTATATTTTATTCCATGTATTTTTTTATTTGTATTTTAAACTGGGATCATGCAATATATTATCATATAAATGTACTTAATGTTTGTGTAGATAAGGATAACAATTTCTGGGTATTTTTCCCTTTGAATGATAATTTTCATATTAAATAGTGATGAGATAAACACTCATGTTTTTCAGTATTTTAAATGGTAGATAATTTTGCATTGCACCCACCTGTAATGAATTGTTACTGTATGTGTGGGTTAGAGAGCTTTTTTCTCTTCATTTCTGCTTCCTCTCCACTCTGACCTTCCCAGACCTCACAGGTCTTTTCAACACTGAGGTTGCAGTTCATCATTCCAGCAGATGGGGCCAATTCAATAATCACACAGCACAAATCAGTTTAAAACCGGGACAATCTTTAGAGCATATGCAACATGTGACTACATATGTACAAAAATAATAATTTACACATCACAGGGTAAGAAATGAAATTACAAAAGTATTGTTACAAGAAATTAAAATGGTTACCAGGACTGAAGGATCTTTGAGGCAGACAAAGTCCACTAGGCCTCATAAGTGACCTCAACATTGCTTGATTTGCAAACATGAGCAAAAGATAAATTGAGCTATTTTTTTGCAAAGGCCTATATTAGAGAAAAACAGAACTTAAGCTCAAGCAATCAAGTAGTCAACAAACTTATAATTAATACCTAGAAACTTTCTAACAAGGTAAAAAAAATTGTAACTGAAAGCATTGAATAATTATTTTTCTTCTACATGTTCCCAGTAAATACTTGTCTCATGTGTTGTCATCAAAACATTAAACCTCTTTTGGTCTGCTGTTTTCAAATTCATGAATTGCTCCTTATTCAAAATACTCTATAAAAATGTTATTATAGCCAGAAAAAATCAAATACCTCGGCATCTTCTTAACCGAAGAAGTGAAAGACCTTTACAAGGAAAACTATAAAACACTGCTCAAAGAAATCAAAGATGATAAAAATGGAAAAATATTCCATGCTCATGGATTGGAACAATCAACATTGTTAAGATGTCCATCTTACCCAAGGCAATCCACAGATTTAATGCAATACCCATTAAATTACCAGCAGCATTCTTCTCAGAACTGGAAACAATACAGGAATTAATATAGAAACATAAATGACCATGAATTGACAAAACAATCCTCAGGGAAAAAAAAAAAAACAGGAGGTATCACACTCCCAGACTTTAAACTCTATTATAAAGCTGCAATAATCAACTCAGCCTGGTATTGATACAAGAACAGTCATATAGACCAGTGGAACAAGATAGAAATTCCAGAAGCAAAACCTCAATTTCTCAATCAACTCATCTTCAACAAAGCCTCCACCACCAACGACTGGGGAGAGGAGAACGTATTCAGTAAATGGTGCTGAGAAAATCGGCTGACCACATGTAGAAGATTAAAACAAGATCACTATGTATCACCATACACAAAAATCAACTCTAAATGGATCAAAGACCTAAATGTAAAACCTCAATCTATAAGAACCTTAGAAACTGCAGGAGATACCCTTATGGAAATTGGAACTGGCAACCAATTCCTGATCAAAACCTCAGTGCCCACGCCATAAGAGATAAAATAGTTGCCATCTCCATCAGGAGTGTGAGGGCTGATTGAAGCTTAGGCCCATGGACTTCAAGCCCAGGTCCTGGATCCTCCTCTCTAGGTCAACCCAGAACACTATGACCACATGCTGAACAACTTCAGGATCTACAGTGACATTACTCTGCAAAAGGCTAAAATGTGGAGCTTGGGAGAAGGTAATCACTACAAAGAGCATCTTAGTGGTGGAGTCAGTCCTCTTATTGAATGCTCAAGTATGCACTGCCTAGAGAAATACATATCACTCTAAACCCAGATCTCATTTTTCTCATTTCTTCTCAAGTCCACTGGTGCAAATCTTTATCTTATAAACCAGTGAGAATTCCAAGTAAATTGGCAGTGTAAGACTTTCCAGACACCAATGAAGGACAATAAACGGTTAAAAATTAAACCCACAACAGAGAAAAATATTATCAACTAAAAATCTGAAGACATATTTAGAAGACAGAGAGCTGATGGAGGAGGGTGGCAGAAACCAGAACATGCAAGCCAATCAGATATCTATGAGCAGAGAGCCCAGGCTTCCAGAATTCTCAAGAAAGTTTCAAGACTCAGAGACTGAGTGGGAATTGAAGCAGAGAACAGAGCAGAGCATTGGAAAATAAGCTGTAGATCATCACACTCACACACCCCAGTAGCCAGGACTATAATATCTCTCCCACACAGGGGGCTTACTCTTAGAGAAAAGGGAGAAACACAGGGACACTAAAACACAGGGTAGGCATGAGGTATGAGGCTGAAAACAATAAATGAAAATCTACAAAGTAAAGGATGAACCCCTAGACCATCTGTCCCACACATATACTGTGCTTTACCCTAGTTTTGACAATAGAGTGTTTCTCTCTGGGTGAAATAAAACAGCTCTAAAGATAAGACCCCACACAGTATCACTTAGGAGACCTTTAAGAGAGGAGCCAGGGAAGTCAGTCTCCCCATCTTGCTACCAACAATTTCTTCTGAACCTCATCCTGCTGAGTTGGTACCTACTTCATAGTTGTAGCCCCCAAGCTTCTGCTCAGCCTCTGAAGCCAGTTCCTTACCATTGCACTGCTACCTGGGCCATGGGCTTCCATAGGGTGGGAAAAAGACTTGGTGGGGTTGTGTGGGGAGAAACCTGCACTCCTGAACCCTAAAGGTCTCTCTCTCCTGTGGAAAGGGTGGAAGGTATGAGGGAGGAAATACCCTCTGCTCTTCATAAAAACATATCAAGGAGGGGAAAGGCAAGAAGTCAGAGGAACCCTTGCTGAAGAGCCAGCAGGTAAGGAAAGTCATCTAAGAACTAATCATGAAGATGTGTCAGTGAACCAGATCCTGAGGCTCAAAAAAGGAAAAGTGAAACCATAGAGGTAACTAAAGAGAAAATGGAGCAGGCAAATGAAAGAAGTTTGTTGCCACTGAAGCCCCAAATGATGAGTTCCAGAAAGTTAATGACTTGTTCCCAGCTTCCATCAAGCTAGATCCTTAGTTGGCTATTCTCTATGCCAAGAGAGCCATTGTCTTTGCAAAACTGCAGAATACAATGCTGCCATCCAATGGAGTGCAAGAGCCTTTGACTCCACCCAGCCTTGCAAGTGGCAGGGACAATGAGACAAAGCAGCCTGGGATTTTGCTCTTTTTTATAAACTGAAATGTGATGAAAATACTAATAAAGTGCAGAAAGAAGCTCAATAAAAGGTTAAGAGGACTACAGAACACTGTAGAAAGATCAAATATGTGAAGAAAAGGCCAAAGTGACAAAGTCTTAGGAGTCATCTGAGAAGACCCAAGGGGATAAAGAGACAAATGACATGCAACAGTTCAGTTTGGTGATGTCCTAGCTGGATTTCCTGGAAAAATACCTGAAACGAGAGAGCAAAGCAGCATGGCCTCAGAAGTGCCTCAGCTCAGTGAAATCCTAAGCAGCAAAATTCCTATAGCAATGCAGAATCTAGAGATAATGGTAAACTCTCAGGATATGGCCTAGATCTCAGATGACATGTCAAATTGTCAGAGCAACCCAGTGGCTATAACTATTATCAATAAATCATCAGCTAAAATTGGAGGGCAAACCTAATGCTTTTTTTAAATAAAGATGTGGGGTACAATTCAGAGTTAGGTATACAAACATTGACCATGCAGGTATCCCTGTTGATGAGGTATGCCCCTCCCTCCCCTAGCAGTTTCCCTCAACTGCCAATCCCTACCGCATCCCACCCCCGCCACTGACAGTTTCCCATTACTGCTAGTCACTTTCCTATAGCATTACAATTGCTCAAGGTCCTTTTATGATTGAGAACATATGGAACTCTGTTCTTTGTTTCTGTGATAAATCACTGAGTATGATTGACTCCAAATCCCAGGCAGCCAACAGACCCATGAAAAAGTGCTCAGCCTCACTCATCATCAGAGAAATACAAATCAAAACCACATTGAGATACCACCTAACCTCTGTAAGAATGGCCATCATTAATAAAACAAACAACAACAGATGCTGTTGAGGATGAGGAGAAAAAGGAATGCTTCTACACTGCTGGTGGGAATACAAACTTGTACAACCTTTCTGGAAAACAGTGTGGCGATTCCTAATGCTTTTTTGACAAATGAGCTCCATCACCCCCCCCAATTTAAATCAATTATTAGACATCACAATAATCTGAACTAAGTAACTTTTTTTTCCTGAGTTGGGTTCTCACTGTGTTACAGTCTGGAGTGCAGTGGCATACTCATGGCTCACCACAGTTTTGACCTCCTGAACTCAGGAAACCTACCTCAGCCTCCTGAATAGCTAGAACTACAGGTGCACACTTCAGACCAAGTATCTTTGACCTCATTTTTTAAAAAATTATCTGAAAAACTTCTATGCTAGTCCATACCCCACTGGCCCAAACTTATGGTAATTTACCAATAGTTTTTCAGGTTTTTTTGTACTTCTTTTGTGTTAGAAACATAAACTATGTCTTACTTTATTTTGTGCTGTTATAATAAAAAACCTGAAACTGGATAATTTACCAAGGTAAGAACTTCATTTGGCACAGGGTTCTGGAGAGTGGAAAGTCTAAGATTGAGGGCCACATCTCTTGAGGGCTTCTTGCTGCATCATCCCATTGCAGAAGGCAAGAGGGAGAGGGAGAGAGAAATAGCCAAACTCATTCTTTGTCAGGAACCGACTCGTATAATAACTAAGCCCCTCCCTTGATAATAGCATTAATCCTTTATAAGGGCAGAGCCCTTATGACCTAATCACCTCTTGTAGGTCCAACCTCTCAGTACTGTTTCATTGGAGATTAAGTTTCCAACACATGAAATTTGGGGGACATATTTAATCCATAGCATGAGCATTTTGGCATTTTTTTAACTAGAAAGTATAACAACAGTGAAAAATGAAAATTAATTTCTAAATTTTGGAATGTACTCATCAATTTGGATTTTTCTGTGGCTTGGTTGGAGAAAGACAAAACTCATAATGATCTTTTATTCCAGAGTGAGATGTGATGCATCTAATCAGAGAAAAACATTACTTCTGATTTAAATAGGGTTAGATATATGTTGTTATTGAATCTTGATTTTTATTTTAATTGTTTTGAGAATAAGGTCATGGACCCACAAATACATAATAGAATTTGGTTAAAGATGGGAAACCCCTAGGACAAGGATCAGTAGATTTACCCAACTATCATAGAATCCCACATACAGAAATTCGGAGTAGATTTGTAGGAAGTAACGAAATCTTGCATTGTGACAAGTCAGGATATAATAAATGCTACATAAAATCTTGATTCTGGCACCTAATGCAAAAAAAAATACTGTACATTGTTTTTATGTAGAAGAAGAAGAGGTTCATTTTCTTTTACATATCTGTGTGTTTAAATTACCTTTTCATTGTAGAGGTCTTTCATGTCTCTGGTTAGGAAGATGCCAAGGTGTTTCATTTTTTTGTGTGGCTATTGTGAATGGGATTGTGCTTTTTATTTGGGTTTCTGTTTGTTTATTTTTGTTGTAAAGAAACTACAAAACACTGCTCAAAGAAATCAAAGATGACACAAACAAGTGGAAAAATATTCCATGCTCATGGATTGGAAGAATCAACATTGTGAAGATGTCCGTCTTACCTAAGGCAATCTACAGATTTAATGCAATACCCATCAAATTACCAGCAACATTCTTCTCAGAGCTAGAAAAAACAATACAGGAATTCATATGGAAACCCAAATGACCAAGAATAACCAGGGCAATCCTCAGCAAAAAAAACAAAGCAGGAGGTATCACATTACCAGACTTCAAACTTTACTATAAAGCTACAATAATCAAAATAGCTTGGTATTGGTACAGGAACAGGCATATAGAACAATGGAACAGAATTGAGATTCCAGAAGCAAAACCTCAATTTCTCAACCAACTCATCTTCGACAAAGACTCCACCACCTACCACTGGAGAGGGGAGAATCTCTTCAGTAAATGGTGCTGGGAAAACTGGCTGACCACATGCAGAAGATTCAAACGAGACCCCTATCTATCTCCATACACAAAAATTAACTCTAAATGGATCAGAGACCTAAATGTAAAACCTCAAACCATAAGAACCTTAGAAAATGAAGGACATACCCTCATGGAAATTG
>CAUYQG010161481.1:0-10518 GCA_963574415.1 Tarsius wallacei | reverse complement strand
TTTCTAAGATTCTTGTAGTTTGAGGTTTTATATTTAGGTCTTTGATCCATTTAGAGTTAATTTTTGTGTACAGCAATAGAATAATTTCTATATTATGATGTAATCAAAGGTGTACATACATATGTAAATGTACACACACACACATAGAGAGACAAATTCACAATTACACATTCAAATGTAAGACCTTTTCCCAACCTTGTCCCATGAATACATTACCAATCTGGTGATCTAAATATTACCAGGGGAAACTATTTTAAAAGTTTATACATGAATATTCCTGGTTCAATAGCTATAGAATGGTGCTTTTGAATTTGCACTTTTTATTGAAAATCTAGTGGTGGTTTGGATGCAGCAAAGTGTAGGAACCACTACTCTACTTCTTCCTTGCTAGCTAGTCCTCCATCTTTGTGTAAGCAATTCTACTAATGAATAGCTCACTCTTACAAAGTAATATTGTTAGATCACTTCAAATACATCACAAAGTGTTTCCATATATACCAACAACTTTTGCAACTTTTACCCTGTGGTCTAAATTTAGGTTCATGAATTAAGCCTGTCACTTATTCCATGAAAGCTTTCATAGGTTTTTTTTAAATGATAATAGTTGTATAATAAACTGATTCCTCTCTTCTTAATCAAAACAGTTCCAGCTTTTAAAAAAATTCCTCTTGTTAAATAATTTCCAGGGACTTCATCATCCTATTAGTCTCCTTCTTCACTCTCTCCCAAGGTGATTTTATGCTTACACATGATTTACTTATCACTCCTATGTCAACAACTCAAAAATATTTATCACCCCAGATCTCTCATACCCCAAATGCCTAGTAGACATTATCTCAGATGTATTAAGTCATGTTTAAAACTGAATTTATTTGTTCTTCCCCAGACTCACTCCTCCTTCTCTCATCTCTTCTTCACCACTTCCTCCTGCATCTGCTTCTCCTCATCTCCTCTTTCTGCTTCTTTTCTGCATTTCCCACCCAGAAACTAAAACCACCACCCACTCGGTTTCATGTCAGGTCCTTGAAGACTTCTAGGTGTTTTCCCTTTAACGCAACAGGTGATTGAATCCCGTTTATTCCATCACTGAAATAGTTTTGAATCATTACACTTACCTGTATCCCAATTATTACTGCTTAACTTTAGATCCCAAAGAGAATAATATCCTAAATGTCCTTCCCAAGCCCATGATAGTCACTCTGTAATCAATCTCCTATACTTACAACAGAGATATTTCTAAAATCACGGTATGCCTCTGTTCACAATTGGTTGAGGAATCTCAGTTGCTTTCCAGAAAAAGCCCAAGCTTCCTAATGTGACAAATAAGGTACTCATGTTCTGGCCTCATCTTTCCTCACACCACACATAATCTGGGCTTTAGAAACTACTTTTCCAATTTTCCTACTTGACTTCTGTTTTCTCTCTCCCTTTAAACACACTGTTTCTTCTGTGCTTTTCTCGTCTCTGGTTTATTCAGCAAACATATACTCCCATTTAGAACCCAATTCAGCCATGGCCTACCCCCCCAAATTTGCTTCCCTCCAATCTGAGCTGGAGGTTCCTCTTCGGGTTCCCCTGGAACCCTTAGCTCCATTACTGCTTTTATATTTATGCCTGTCTCTCCCACTAAATGGTAAACTCCCTGAAGTCAGACTACTGGACATTCATTTTTGTATTCCAATTTACAGAGATGAACAAATTACCAGACACGTTATAAGTGCTCAATAAATGTTTATTAAATTGTTTCATTGATCAAAGATGGAAATTAAAGCTTGTGTCTTCAATTCCAGGCCAGTGTTTTTCTGTAGTATACTACAGGGTGCCTAGTTCTTCCACCACCAGCAGACTGAGAAAATTTCTAAGATAAACAAAAATGTTTACCTGACTTTTACATGACAGAACATGGAATTTCCAAAAGCTTGAACAATGTAAACACCAGGAAATGTGTATGTAGAGAGGAATATACAATAGAAATAGTCAATTATCAAAGGCCTGAATCTGCTGACCCCAAATCAGAACTTCCACATGCTGATTTCAGCTTTCTGAGGCCAGTCTCCAACACAGATGCTATTCAGGCCCCAAAGATTGTGAACTGTTGCCATTGATCTATTGCTGACAAACAAACTGTAAACTAGTGTCCTGACCAGTCAGCACTGTTGATCACTGCCCCGATATGGCCCAGGTTACCTTTCAACCTACAGAGAAGTGTCCACCCACAGGAACACAGGTCCAAGTGCAGAATAGAATCATTTTTCAAGTTGGCAGATGGTTCAATGGAGACACCACAAAATACTTGCTCCAGGTTCTAAAATACAGCAAAAGTAACTAAACCACACTATTAATAAGTTCCACAACACTAAGTTAATACAATTCATTTAATTTTTAACTCACCTATTTGGAATAACAGATGGTAAATTTTAACAGCAGATAAATTTGTTTTAAAAAAAACTTTTGCCAAATCTAAAAACCACAGGTGCATACGTTAACTTGTTTTTCTCTTTACCCTGTATTGTTTTCATATTCTAAATAAAAGGAAGGAAAATATTGCAAAGTTTTACTTTGCAATATTTATGTAATGGGTGCCAGCAGACTGCTCACTCAACTTTAGCTTATTATGTGGCTTTAAGCAAGTCACTTTTCTATGCCTCAGTTTTCTCATTTATGTCATGAGAAGCCTGAATTATAGTAGCTCTCTATTCACACAGTTTAAGTTTGTGTTTTTATGTTTAAAGCAAACTTGATTATAATAGCAAGCATTTATTGAGTGTGTCTTTTGTATGAGAAACTCTTCTAAGCATTTAAATGCATTATCTCGGTTAATTCCTATAACAGCCTGTATCATCTTTATTTTATAAATTAGTCAACTGAGGCAGACAGAAAACATATTACATATGTTTTTGCCGCTAATAAATGGCTAGCCTGGGCTTTGGCCACAGGACTTGTAACACAAGAGCCTGCACTCTTAGCCAGCACTCTCTTGTACTTCCCAATTACTTCTGATAACTCTAAAAATCAAAGCTAGTTGGGTACATTAGCAGCTTTTATTGATCACTCTGCTAACAGACCTGTCTAATGGCAAATTGGCCTATATGAAAGCCACGACATGCCAAACACATTAGTCTGAACTGCCAGGTATGATTTCTTTCTATCTTTTTCCACAATTTGTATTTGTACTGTGAAATTAACAAGGCAGGTAGCTCGCCTGCTTCACTGGCCTATTGTCCAGGAAAATTTGGGTGATTGTTTTATTGGTGGGAAAATTTGGGTGGTTGTTTTGTTTTTCTAATGGCAACATTTTAAAGCCTGGCTTCATTTTCTTTGAGAGATTATTGGTTTTTTAGGAGCACTAGTAATTTATAAATCCTAACCAAACTAGCCAGAATTAATTTTAAAAATATTTTAATGATCCTGGAAGAATCCATGAAATATTTTAAGACAATGGAGATTTAAGTTTAGTCATTTGGCCTGTGGGTTGTTTATACCTTTAAGGAAACATTATAAATTCCTGATAAGCCAAAACAAATATGTTTTCCTCATATATGCAGTTTCTGTATTTTAAAAAATTAACCAAGAGTGTTCTGAATATCAACTGTGTTTAACAATAAAAGAGACACAAAAAAATGTCATATACACCTTCCACAAGGCTGACAGTGGAGATAGCCTCCTGTGATAGTTTGTACATAAAGGCAGCAGCATACTATGGTGGAAAGGACACTGGAATAGGAATCCTAAGATTAGAACTTTTGACTATTTTTGTTAAGACCTTTGTAAACATGCTGACAGGGTGTGTATGACTGGTGTTACCTTACTACCTCCAGGTACATGTTTGTAATGGAGCTCGCTGAACTGCTTGACTTTTATTGAGCACTTATGTCATGTCATCCTCATTGTTTGTCCTACCCAGCAATCAGAACCTTGATGCCAAAATGTCATTATAGAAGTGCAAACCAAAAACGTCTTGACTAGCGAGAAGTCAAACATTCAACGACATCAAGTGCTCCATTTTAGAAATGCTATAGTCCTTTGACCACTAATAAATCTTATTCTGCTCCTTTGGGCTGCGAGATTTTTAGAACTAGTACACACAGCATGTATGTTCACCTGATATGTTCTGTGAAATAGTAGCCATAGCTACAGGCTTCATCTAGCATGTGAACGAAAGTCATGCAAGCAGCAAGATACTCCCTGCACATTTATCAATACTCATACAACAGTGTAAGTCGGTAAGATTATACAGGGGTGAAATCTCTTTTGATGATTTGAGAATGGGTGAGATAGTGATGAGAACAGGTAGAGTCTAATCCTGGGTCTGCCTCTGTAGGACTTTAAAAAGCCTTTGGAGTTCATCTCTTTCATCTATATAAGGGATGTAATGACCTCTAGCTCACTTGACCCACGAACTGTAGGCAGCCCTCTTAATGGGGCTCCCTGACTGTAGACTCCCCCCCGCCCCACCAGTTCATCCTACACATGCTGCCAGAGAAAGCATTCCAAAAGGCATATTTATCATGCCGTGACCTTGACTTTTTTCTCTTCCTTTTGTCCAGCTAATTTCTACTCGTCTCTTATGTCTAAGCTGATATAACACTTCTTTCCAAAAACCTCTTTTGGTCCCCCAGATCTAAGCTAGAAGCCTCTCCTTTGTACTTCTATAGCACCCCCATCAAGGCACCTGAACCAAAGTATTGGCTGTATCTATTCTCACAGCAGTGTCTCCTTTTTCCATGAACCCCATACTTGTGGTGGGAAAGGGAAGTGCCTTTCTCTGTATTTGTCATCAGAAGCTGTCAGACACGTGGTTGTAGCTAATGGTTTACCATGATTCTGAAATTGTTCTAAATGCATTACTATATGATTTTGAATTAATCTTTACAATAACTCTTGGATGTGAGTGCCATTATCTCCAATTGACAAATGAGAAAATGGGAACAATAAGAGGTTAAAAAAACTTGTCCCTGGCCACAAAACTTGCAAGTAGCGGAAACAGAATACAGAGTTCTTTCTAGTTTATGTCAAATTCACATAATGGTGCTTAACAAAAGTTGGTAAGTTAAGGAAAGAAGGAGGGAACAAATAAATAAACAAAAGTCCTTCAATAGCATCCTGTCATATTCAGACTAAAAGAATGACTATCATGGCAAACATAATCCTGTGGATTCTTGCCTTGCTCACTCTCCAACCTCAGTTCTTATCACTCATCCACACAGACATTGAGCCCTAGACAGTTACACACAACTTGCCCCTGTGAGTTTTTCAGTGTTAATCTCTTACTGAGATGCCCTTGTGACAGCCTTGCCAGTTCCAACTTGACTTGGTATAGGCCTCGCCTCTATGGGGGGTGTCTGGGTTAGAATGCCATCTCCTGCACATTCCTCAGCATGCCATGCATAACTCCAATGGAATACTCATTACAGCGCTTGTAAACACCTTTTTTTTTTTTTAACTTATCTGACTTTTATAGAAAACTATGAGCTTTTCTAAGGCAGAGACAAGATCTGACTGGTTTCTCTATCCCTGTTTCTAGCTTAGTATCTGGCACTATATGTCTCCAAGATTTTCTTTTGCATAGATGAACTGCATATCATTTGTATGTTGGCCTTTAAAATGCTCAATATTCTGGAGGCCAGGCCCTTTTTAATAATAACATGGTTGTGATGAAGTTCTTTAAGGTTATCTTTTCTAGTCCTCCAAATTCTTTGTCTTATGCCTACTTCCCATTAGAAGAGAACCAGACCACAAGAGATGACCTTGCTCCTGAGGACAGATAGAGTTGGAACTAGAGCTAGGGGCCAGGACTGTTCTTAGGCTACTTAGGAGAAGAGTGCCAAGTGTTTCACTGGAGAGGTACTTGGTGAAAGAACAACCAAGCACTTCCTTGAGTATCTGTGTACTTCAGGAACAAGAGGAAGGGTTACTCTGCCCCAAACAGTTGCCCCTGGGCCCTTTCCATGGTTATAAAAGCAGCCTTAAGGGAGAACAAAGCATTCCTTACCAAAGATGGAAAGTAAAGTTGAATATGTCATGTGAAACGCATTCAATTCCCTACTAATTCACAGTAAATGGCAAGGACTCCTGGGGAAAAATTGTCATCCATAGACCAATAATATTAGCACAGAAATTTGGCAAACAATTTACCAACCTAGTCTTATTAAATTGTACCATATTCCTCAAGATAAGTGTCATGACCCCATTTTACAGGTTTGGACATGAGGCTCAGAGAGACTTTGCCTAAGTCACACTGAAGTCCAGTCCTGTTCACCTCCAAAGCCCATGCTCTTTCCACTGCACCGTGCTGCTAGATGCTCTGGAAAGGTTTTGATGAGAAGGAATGAATTGAGATGGGGGGAGAGAGAGAGAGAAGAAAACACAGGGCCTCTCAGGAAGCCATGGAGGATGGGGAGAAATGCTTGTTGTAGGAAAGGTGACTCAGACATGAGAGTTGGGACTCTGAATTCAAAATAGCACTGAGTTCATAGTTTTATCATGGAGGTACCCTTTCAGTTCCAAGAAGTTGCAATGTGAGCCTGAGCCAAGGAAGCACACCTGGCTAGGGCACAGAAAAGAATATTTTACACCATCACAAAGTGCCCAGATTGACAGGAGCAGTCAGCAAAAACAGAGAGACTACTTCTGAGTTTCTTCTTTGCCTGGTGATCCTTTCAGGTTAAATTTGTTTAAGTGCCTTGTTCTGGGAGTCTTAAAGGAGCCTATGCTGCTCAGTGAAACAGTCCTGATAGATAACAGGAGCACACTGTCCAGTAAGGACTATGTTGCAAGGAGTGACACTTCTATTGCTATGATGAATGTGGTCTATCAGTATGAACATAAAAGCCTGTGGAGAGAAAACAGGGGGTAAACAGGAGATGTCTGATCAGATCTTCAGCTACACTGGGGCCCTGAACCCACACCTGCTACATGGGTTACATATAGCAGGGTTCTCAGACCCCATTTCCAAGTCATGCAGTAAAGGAGAAAAATACTTGGGCGTTGGAACAAGACATGTAGTTATATCTATATTTTTGTGCTACTATTGTTATCTGAAGAATGTCACCCAACCTCTCTGGTCTTAGCCATTCAATTGTGAAAGGATTATTTACAGGTTTGCTGCAAAGATAAATACCCTGTAGGTGCACAAAATGCTTCAGATGTTTTACATCATTACCCTGATCCAGAAAAGCCCCATGGAGTAGAAGTGCTTAGTCACTCCTACATGATAATACCTGTAAGACAAGAGCTGAGTTAATGAAGTACACACATGTGTCTCTAATCTTAGATCTGCCAAATGATGTTGTAATGAGTTGCATACACGCCTCTCACTTACTAAGCTGGGAATTCTTTAAAGCTATGCATATCTGTGTCCTAGGACCTAGCGCTAAGTCTTTCCTGATGTGTATGTTAAATATATGTTTGATATGTGAAAGGACAAATGAATGAAAGTACTAACAATGCAATCTGGACAACAGCAGGTCTGCTTTAGACTTGGGTCCCATGGTAAGCACGCCCAGCTTTGCCCTTCTTAAGGATAAATTGTGCTAGTACTGATTGGCTTGCTAAACAAATATTTCTCCAGTGAAGCACATGTTTTCTTTCTCCCATTTCACTCTGTATTTACTTATTCATAGCCCATAAAAAGCTGTTAGCTGGAAACATTCAAGTTTCCTCATTACATTCTCCCAAAGTGGGAGGTTGTTTTTCTCTCAAGTAGCATTTTTTTTTTCAGTGTGTGAAAATCTCTGGCCTCAAAACACACTTGTGGGAGCTCATAACTGAGTCTAAAATCATCCAACAGCAGCAGAAAGTTCTTACAGCCCAAGAGCCTCAGGGAACAATGCGAGCTCACAGAACCTCACTGGAAAATATGGGATCTAAAGCTAAAGCCAGAAAGCCTTGGGAGCTCATCTGGACCAGAACCTTTCTCTCACAGAAAGGGAATGAAGATAGAGGAAGACTCCGTCCCAACCTTTTTTAAAATGTCAAGATTCCAAACACTGTTTGCAAGCGACTTTGTTTTTCATCTTCCTCCTTAAACCTGCAATTTTTCCTGTTTTCTAAACACACTTTCCACTCACACTCACTCTGTAATTGCCCAAGTTGAGGCCAGGATGTTTTCTTAGAAACCTCCCTCTTCTTCTCCCTCATACCCACTTCATCATCTAGTCCTGACCATTCTCCCCCTTCGCTGTCTCTTGTATCTTCCGTAGCTCTGCAACCCACTGGCGCTCTACTATATCCAAGAAGTGATGGATGGCTTAGTGATTTGACTTCTCAAATGTACCATTCATTATTTTCCTTTTCATTCCCTCTGTGCATCCTCCCTTCAAATGTGTCTATCTGCCATCAGTCTTGACTTCTCTGACTTCCACTCACATCACCACTAGAATCACCCTTCTAAAAAACTGCTCAGAAACCTCTTTTGCCTCCCCAGGCCCTATAACAGAAACCTAAACTTCTTAACATGGCATCTAACATTCCTAAACCTAGTCATAACCTATTGCTTTTAATTTATCTCCTGCCCTTTCCCTCTAGAGGCACATAACAGCATATTCATACTTCATATCTTCGCACAGTCTGCTCCTTCCACAAATGACAATACAACTTATCCTTCAAGGCTCAGGGTAAATACCATCTTTAGTTTTGTTTTATTTTTCATCTTCATCCACTTTTCAAATTAAGAATCCATGATCTGAACTAAATTATTTAATTTTAAATGTATTCTTTGTACTGTTTCATAATGATCTCTAAACAGTGACTTTGTTAGTAAACTGTGGACCTCAGTAAAGACATTTATTTTCTTCTAAATATCTATTTATTTCAGATAAGAGTTGATCAGATTATTGAATGCCATATTAGGATCCAATTTTTATGTCTGAAGAGAAGCATTTATCGTCATTTAGCTTAAAAGGTGTAAGTAGCAATACGCTGCTTCAGGTGGTAAAGAATTGAGGAAAGCAAGCCAAGATAAATTTGTCTTCAGAGTATGGCTTTTCAGCTCAATTTGGATTATTCAGCTTCATATTATAAGTTGCCATCCATGATAATCTGGGAGGGAAGGATTGATGCTCAGTCAAATTCTCCACCAGTCATATGACTCTCTGACAAGATCACTCTTTACTCTTGTCCTCAAAAAAACATGAGCCCAGCAGTAGACACAAAGAGTAGCTGAACACTGTCCCAGTTTCATAAGCTCTCCTCCTGCTGCTTCTTCCATTGATTCTTAGCAACAGTAGACTTTGGGTAAAGTTTGTCACTTACCACTGAACACAGCATGGCCAGGTTTGCTCGGAAGATATGGCTGCCTCCTTCAGTGAAGGTCCAGCCCATCACAATATATCACATACTTTCAAGGAATAAAGTGAAGAAGGGATTGGGAGGAAAAAATCAGCACTTATAAACAGAGAAAAGATATTTTGGACATTTAGACATTGTAAATCATATATGGTACCTAAAAGCCATATGGATGTTTATTATTCTTTTTAGAAACTTGTGAATAGTTGTGTTTATATCCAGCTTGAAATTCAGTTTTTATTACTCTAATTTTTGGTCTGAACATATGCCATGGCTCATAAAAAATTTATTCTTTGAACATATAGTACTATTGTGGAAATGAATAAACATTCAGATCCAAATCCAGTTAATCTGAGCAGTCTTTACTGGAAAGTTGGTTTTATTTGTTTGCCACTTGTTTGTTATTGAGTTTTAGCGTCTTCCAGCTAAGGTGCTGCTTCAGGTACATAATTCAGATTAACCCTTTAGCAAACATCCTGACCTGAGGTGATTTTGAAATAAAGTTGGCATGTCCCTAATGGTTAGCTTTGTATTGAGTTTATATTGCTGAGTATAAAATTATAATTTTGTAAAACATCCCCATAGTGATGGACAGTCTACACAATCCTATCAAATGATCAAGAATTTTTTCTCCCTTTTCTGGGGAGCATCAAGTAACTGGAAGAAAAGAATATCTTGGGCTGAGTTTCTGTAATATTCATGATGTTTCTTCTTTCTAGTATCTTCTTAGTGACTGACAACTTCTGTTAGATTTTCATGAAGAAAAGGAGAATTATTGTTATTATTATGACCAATTTTACTGATTCTTATCATTAAGAGATTTTTATTTATTTATTTTTTATATACAATATTTTTTTATTGTGATATTGAGGGGTACAGTTAAGGGTTAGGTACACAAATATGTCTCGTTCAGGCACCCTTGTTGATAAGAAGTGTCCCCCCATCCCCAGACCGGGATTTACTGCCATTTATCCCTCCCCTTATCACTCGCCCCGCCCCATAGTTTCACACGACTGTGAGTCATTTTCTTGTGGTAATACGTTGTATAATCAAGGTATTTTAAATGAGTGAGTACATGTGGTACTCAGTTTTTTGTTTCTGTGAGAGGTCACTCAGTATTATAGACTCTAGTTCCATCCAGGTTGCTGCGAAATTCATGATTTCGTTCTTTTTTATGGCTGCATTGTATTCCATTGTGTATATGTACCACATTTTTAAATCCAGTCCTCTTTT
>CAUYQG010161478.1:0-10443 GCA_963574415.1 Tarsius wallacei | reverse complement strand
CAATAAATAAAAAAAATTAGCTGGGCGTGGTAGCGCATGCCTGTAGTTCCAGCTACTTGGAATACTGAGGTGGAGGGATTGCCGGAGCCCAGAGGGTCGATGCTGGGGTGGCCATGAGCGTGCCACTGTACTCCAGCCTGGACAACAGAGTGAGACTCCAACTCAAAAAAAAAAAAAAGCCAACACATGGACGTAAACTTATTCAAACAACGACAGCTTTGTTTTGATCTCATCTGGATATTTTCTTCACTGTTGTTCTACCTTATCTGGCAGGTCAACTAGAACTTGATGAAAATCCTTTCTCTCTTTCCCACATGCCAAATCTCAGGTAGAAAACTTGTACACCCACTATTCCAAAATACCACCCTGAATTCCCCTCCTGAATTTCATGAGGCAAATGGAACGCTTTCTCTGGTTTTAACAGGAAGAGTGAGTACATTTCCTAGTAACGTTTGGCTTATCTTGCAACTGAATCCAAAGCCCGAATTATCGAGGTTCTTCCTTCAAATGCCCTTCAGAGCTGCCGTGGTGGATCTTACTTAGAAGGGCCAAGTCCCATTGGAGGTCCTGAAGAACTAGGCAGCCTGGCTGTCACTTTTAGGACTCAAAGAAGGCTCTTAGGTCAAGTGTGACTACAAGTATCTTGAGAAAACTGCTCTTTGTATTAATTTAAATAAAAAGTGTTTCTTGGATGCAACTTCAAGACAAGCGTCCTGGCTTTCCTTCCTATCAGGTGTCACCTAGATGCCCGTATTATATTGAAAACAAAGGGCTATTCTCTGTAAGAAAGGTTTATTCAAATCATGAAATATCTGTGGGTTTTTTTTTCTTCCATTTTTGACTTAGAGTCATAAACATTTCCAGGTCTGCTACTTCCTAGTTCTAATGTGGCCATGATTCTTCTTGTCAACAAAGGAGTTTAGACTTTGGTTTTTCTAATCCCTTCTAGCCTGAAAATTCCAATTGTGGGGTCACAGTAATTGATTACAATATACAAGTTAGACATAACATTTTAAAATATTTATGGCTAGTAAAAAGACGAGCAGTCCAAATTTTAAAAAATGTATCAAGGATCTGAATAGATATCCATCCCAGAAGATGTACACATGACCAGTGAAAAGATGAAGGACATCATTGGTCATCAGGAAAATGCAAATCAAAAACACAGTGACATACCACTTCGTGCCTACTAGCATGGCTTAAGTAAAAGGCAGATAACAACAAGTGTTGGTGAGAATGTGGAGAAATCGGGACCCTTTTACAGTTCAGGTAAGATTTTAAAATAGTGCAGCCTGCTGCATGACAGTTCCCCAAAGGGTTCAACACAGAGCTGATCACAAGTGAAACATATGACTTAGCAGTTACACCCTTAGATATCTCCACAAGAAGTGGAAACATACGTCCACATAATAACTTGCACACGAAAGTCCACAGCACAACCCAGTGTCTATCAACTAATAAATAAAATGTGACATATCCATACAATGCAATGTTATTTGGCCATAAAAAGGAATGAAGTACTGATATGTGCTACAACATATGCACACCTTGAAAACACTATGCTGGTGCACACAGAGAAAAAGCCATGTACAGACGTAGTAAGACAGCAGCTGTCTGCAAGCCACAGAGAGGGGCCTCCGGGAAACCAAACCTACCAGCACCTTGATTGCAAACATCCAGCTCCAGAACTATGAGAAAATAAATTCCTCTTGTTTAAAAAACAAAACCAACCAGGCATGGTGGCTCACGCCGATAATCCCAGCACTTTGGTAGGCCGGGGTGAGAGGACTGGTAGAGCCTATGAGTTCAAGACCAGCCTGGGCAACACCGCAACACCTCATCTCTACAAAAACTGACTGGGTGTGGTGATGCACATCTGTAGTCTCAGCTACTCAGGAGGCTGAGATGGAAGGATCGCCTGAACCCAGGAGGGTTCAGTTGTGTGGTGCGCTGTGATCGTGCCACTACACTCCAGCCTGGGCGACAGAGTGAGACACTGACTCAAACAAAACAAAACAATTATGCTAAGTAAAAGAAGTCAGTCCCAAAAGGTCACATATTGTATGACTCCATTTAGATGAAATGAATGGAATAGAAAAATCCAGAGACAGAAAGTAGATTAGTGAATGTCAGGAATTAGGGAATAAGGAATGAAGGGTAACCAATCATCAGTATGGAGTTTCTTTGTGGGGTCTGAAGGTATTCTGAAATCAGACTAGTGGTGATGGTTGTACAATTCTGAATACACAAAAAACTCCACTGAATTATATTCTTTAATACTCTGGTCTCTACAGTCATATTTTGGGTTGTAATATTTTGGTCTCCCACGGTATGTGAATTTTCCTTCAGTAAGCTATTATTTTATAAACTCCAACAAC
Organism: Tarsius wallacei; assembly: GCA_963574415.1. NCBI lineage: Eukaryota > Metazoa > Chordata > Mammalia > Primates > Tarsiidae > Tarsius > Tarsius wallacei. The sequence goes on along the minus strand of CAUYQG010161478.1, from coordinate 8,065 downwards.
TTAGGACTAAAGTCATCACAGACTTACGCTGGAGACCTAGAATATCGAGTTATTTTGAAATCTGTTGCCACATATGACTGTATCAGTATGAGGTTTTACGCACGCTGTTTTCCCAGCGTAAAGTTTCAGAGGCTGGTTTTAGAGAAATAACTTTTCCTTCAAGTTCAGTTTCATCCCTATTTATGTAGTGGAAGTGAAAGACATGTTGCGGAAAACCTGCTGTTTTCTCCATTACAATCTTTTAAATTTAATTTAGTATTCATCTTAAATCACTTCTAATTACATATTTTGAATTTTAACTATCTAAATTGGAATTTTTAACTGACGGAGTCCCCTTGAAAATTATGTTCTACTCTGAAGACATCTAGTGTTTCCTTTTATAATTATTGATTTCTGGTGTATTTGTTTTTAACTTAAAGCTTTGTGTATCAGATTTATTTCCAATGGGATGCATCTGTCTTTGATTTTGTGTCTGATGTTTTCAGTAGTACATAATCCTACATGATAGATGGCCTCTTTATCTAAATAGAAAGCCCAAGTATCATGTTTCTGAAATTTGAATTTAAGATTGTGAGCCTTTTACAAAGGTTGTGTGAGGTTAATTAAACATAATTCATAATAAAAGAAAAGATTATTTCCTCAAGATGTAGCTTATTAAAATCTTAAGCCTCATAGGTGGAATCTCATAGAAACTTTTTGGGTGGGTGGCAAGGTGAGAGAAGGGTTAAGAATGTAGTTGCCAATTTCCGGAAGTTCCGACATTTTTACTTGAGATGTCCATTCCTGCAGGGCTCTGGTATGTACCAAAAAGTTAACTCTTGGTCTTAGCTTCTGTGTCATGCCTCTATTCAAGTATTTATCAGATAATATAAAGCAGACATTGTAACTGAATGCATTGATTAGAATCACTGCATTCAGTGAAGACAACGCGACTAGCAGAGGTGATGCTTTAATGAAGAGCATTGTAATGCCCCTGCTGGTTTCACTTCCAGGACGATGGAGAAAGACCAGAGAGTCCATATTCATTTACCAAGAGACTGAAGGAAAGGTGTCATGGGAATGTGTATGGTCTTATGCATAATAGAAGTCCCACAATAAGCTGTGATATTCATTTTTTAAATGTTGGAATTTTTTTTTGTTCCAAGACAGTTGGCATTGTATCAAGGAAGAGTTTAAAGAAATTGAATATACACATATATGCGTGCGCACACAAACACACACACCCACACACACAGCTGCCCACACACACGCACTTTTCTCTCTGGGAAAACTTCAAGCTCATTTGAGCTGTGGTGGGAGGTTGGAGTAGAAATGGGAGGGGTTTTTGGTGTGTGTGCCTTGATTACATTTTTCTTTCAGCTTAGGCTTAGGGAAAGCTCTTTCTAGGCTGGGATTTAGAAATTGACTTGTATGTGGCAATCGCTCAGAGCTCTGACTCACTGCTGATTAATCCCTTATGTAGATAAGATTATCTGTGACTTTTAGATGGGCAACTTTACAAATAGGGACGATTTTAGTTTAGAGTAATTGTGTTATTGATCTTCAGGGTCTACAAAAGGGCCGAATGTTTAGCTAGCTGCTGTCCACCCACAATCTATTTACTTTGTAGAAAGTTTCTAATCTTAGGGACCCTGCCATTCTCCTTTAAATTTTAACTGTATGCGAAACTTACTATTTTACTGCACAGAAAGGATTCACTGGTTTCTTGCTTTAGAGTTCTTGCTATTCTCAGTAGCCCCTAGATAATCATTAGACAATTATTAGATAATCATTAGATTCAGTATATGAAGTCTCTGATCTCAGGGCCTTCTCAGAAAATTCAAAAAAGTCATGTATTGACTATTTGTGTCTTGAATCTAGGTATCAACAAATAAATCAAGAAATTATTTTAATGTTTAATGCCAGCAGTTAGCATACTCCACGAGTATGTTCATTTCAGTAATTCCACCCTCATTTGTTTGTTTTAGAGCTGCCTTCGATTTCATACCTCGTCCAGTCAACAAAACCCATAAATAGGTTTTGCAGCTCACAGCACAAAGGGCCATCGTACTGTTAGCCATTCAAGTGGCCGGTGTCTAAAATCATCAGAACTTGGACCGTTGTCATTTCATCCACACATGGGTCATTGACTCTACTCATTTTTCCTTAAACTCGAAGTTGTTTAAAAACAAAAACAAAAACTGTGGGGTTTAAGATGTTTACCAGGAGAAAAGTCCCTCTAATAACAAGGACATTCCTATTGTCAGTGTTTACGAAGGGAGCATGTCTTCGGTGCCTCTCTGCACTCTTTCCTTGACACTGGCTTCTTAGAGGGTCACAGTTTCACTAAGCACATTCATTGATCATCAGACCTGTCACCAAGCTACCATCAGGAGTCTACCCTTCCAGTGACCTGCAGCCACGCACAGCTCCTTTTCAGGTGACATCAGAGTTAATTAAGGTTGGTCAGAGAGAAGTCTCCTGGAGTTCCCTTTTTCCAAAAAATGCCCTGTTCCCACACCACTATTATTTTATTAAATGAGTTCAAAAACCACCTCCACAGAGCTGTCTAACAACATGTCAGTTCAGTTTACCATGCAACGTCATGAAAGTTATCTGAGCTGCCTAGAGCAAAGGTCAAGATCTGGTTGACAAGGCACGAGACAGCTCGTATTGAGATATTAATGTGATATTAAGACCCATTTAATGTGATGTTATTCCTGGGGAATATCGGTTTTCATTCTCAGGGCATATTACTTGTATACCTTCATGACTCTATCTTGAATGTTCACTCCTAGAAATTAGTCTTTTTGATATCATCCAAGATATAACATCTCTGATAGAAGGAAAACAACAACAATATCTGTTATCAGTTGGCCACCAACCTAACAGGTTTAAAATAATTTATGAGGCTAGGTGTGGTGGCTCATGCCTGTAATCCCAGCACTTTGGGAGGCCAAGGCAGGAGGATTGTTTGAGGCCAGGAGTTCAAGACCAACTTGGGCAATATAGCAAGAACTCATCTCTACAAAAAAATCAGCCAAGTGTGATGGCGCGTGCCTGTAGTCTCAGTTGCTTGGGAGGCTGAGGCAGGAGGACCGCCTGAGCCCAAGAGGTTGAGACTATAATGAAACATGATCGTGCCACTGCACTCCAGCTTGGGTGACAAAATGAGACACCGACTCACAAAAAAAAAAAAAGAAATAAAACAAAAACTGATGAGTCAGCTCATTCTAGAGGACTGGACAAAAATCAGTAAGTAGAACTCTGGAGAGGTGGAGAAGTCTGGGAGATCTTTACCTCATGCAAAGAACAAACTCTCTTTGCATCCTAAAAATGCACAGGGGAACATTTGTCTGCTAGGCAGGGCTTGGACACATCTCTGTTTTCCCCATCAACAGCAGGAAATGTGTTACATTTGAAGCATACCCCCACAGGCCTGTGTTCTTAGCCAGTGTCACTGTTCGGAGGACGGTGGGGAAACGAGGCCTGATGTCATGTCTTACAGAATGAATCATAATCACCAGCAGTGTTATGTTCTTGTTCAAGTTGAAATTCAGAAGTTATTTCAGGCCAGAGTATAGACATTTCAGACTGTGAACATCTGAAAAAGACCCAGTAACTGATTGCTGAGTAGAGGTATAATTTCAATCAACACACACTTAGTATATGCAAGATTAAATCGACCACACTTGGCTTAATGGAAATAAGTCATTTTAAAAAGAGGAGTTGGTTGGCCGGGCACGATGTCTCACGCCTGTAATCCCAGCACTTTGGGAGGCCGAGGGAGAGGATTGCCTGAGCCCACAGGTTCGAGACCAGCCTGGGCAACTTGGCGAGACCTCATCTCTACAATAAATCAAGAAGAATTAGCTGGGCATACTTGTAGTTCCATCTACTTGGAAGGCTGAGGCCGAAGGATCACCTGAGCCCAGCAAGTCGAGGTTGTGGTGGCCGTGAGAGTGCACTGCACTCCAGCCTGGGTGACAAAGTGAGACTTCAACTCAAAAAAATAAAATAAAATAAAATAAAGTGGAATTGATAATCTTATATACACTCATATGTCCTCTTTAAAATCCTAGTATCTGGTCAGTGACAAAATCCTTACAGCAGAAGGATCATTGGATAGAGTTTTATTATGAGGAGTCATAGTACTATACATGAAATGCTTAAACTGCCTTAACATGGGCCTTCTAATCTCTCCATCACTTAGGGGTACAAATTTCAGTTCTGTCAAAGGCATTCAGCAATTCTCTTTAAATAAACAGTGATCAGTCTAGAAGCATAGTATGGTATGTTTATGACCCGTGATTTAAAATAGAAAGTGTTCTCTTTTCTACATAGCATTAGGATTACAGTTTGATCTATCTCCAAATATTTTACCAAATATTTTGCTTTCATTACTGTACAGAGTTAAAGTTCCAGGCATCTACGGAGACCAAGACAGGAGGTCTCTGGACTTCATGGACACGTTATTGACGCAGGTCCCTGTGGGTTCCCTTAGAAGGAAAGTTTGCAGAGATGATTTGGGAAATATTTTATCAGTTCAGCATAGGCACTGCCTTGTAGCAATTACAGCGTAAGAGTGGGAACTGGAGCTTTACATTGTTCAGCCTTGGCTTATAATCTGCAATGTGACATAGATAATCTTCAGAGCCACAGGCAGTTGTTTCTGGGGAAAAAAAGTGAGTATGACATGGAACTGTAATGTGATGCTATAAGTAACCATAAAAATGCATCTTGTCAGCCGGGTCCGGTGGCTCACGCCTGTGATCCCAGCAATTTGGGAGGGAGAGGCCAGAGGATTGCCTGAGTCCAGGGGTTCGAGACCAGCCTGGGCAACTTGGTGAGACCTCATCCCTACAATAAATTTAAAAAATTAGCCTGGCGTGGTGGTGCCTGCCTGTACTTCTAGCTACTTGGAAGGCTGAGGCAGGAGGATCACCTGAGCCCAGCAGGTCGAGGCTGTAGTGGCCATGAGCATACCACTGCACTCCAGCCTGGAAGACAGAATGAGACTCCAACTCAAAAAAAAAAAAAAGCATCTTGTCCAAGTTCTAATTTTGATTTCAAAATAACTTTCTTAATGTTTTTGTATAATAAAATGAAAAAAAAGGGTTGGCAAACAGGCAGGCAGATAAGGACGCACCTTAGCACAGTAGCTATTTGTACAAGAAAAGCAAAAACAGTATTATAGCCAACACTAAGTTGTATCTGTTCTCTTCATTGAAGTTTTCTACTTTTACAGAGAATGATGAGATGCTGTTTGCTTTGCACAAAAAAGGGAGAAATAAAATGAAGTTGGAAAGGTGAGTGTTCTAAAGTTCTGATGTTAATTTTCTGCTTACTTTGATACAGTCAATGAAATCCAAACCTCGTAGAAAACATTTTTTCTGGAGTCCCTTAAACCGTCTATAAAAGAGATGCTTTAAATTCACTCACTGAGGGGAAAGTTGAATATCTCTTGGTCTTTGCAACCAATAATATATACAAACCCTCTGACCTTTGAGATTTAAATAGCCAAGGGTGTACAGTAAAGTTATTCGTCATCAGGGAATTGAGTTTTTGAAGTTTACATTAACTCATTAAATATTATTCTTGACCATTGTGTTGCAAGATCAGTTTCCTTTTAAATGTAATTGCTTTTCATTACACATATTTTGAACACTAATCCTGCTTAAAATGAAGTGGACATGTTGATTAAATGTGTGTTTTTTTTTACTCTGAGTCCTTTTAATTTTCACATTTTATTAACATTCAATTTACATAGTAAGTATTTGTAATAGCTGTGACTTCCTAAGTTTCTACAAACTTAAAAAAAGTTTTATCTCAGATCGAGTTAAGACGATGTAAGTTTTGCTCAGAGTCAAGGTTCTGGAAGGGACAGTAACCTATTAAAAGTGTTGCCTTTCTACCAACAGCATCTCAATTTTTAAAAGAAAGAATTTACTAAATGTTTCCACTCATTTCAGCATGTGATATTAAGGCCTTCCTTACAAATATCCACAGAAAACTTTAGTCTTTTGTACCCAAAACCTGGGGAACATTGGTTTTCATTCTCAAGGCACACTGACTCATACACTTTCACGTAAGACCAATAAGTAGAACTCTCTGGGGGGACCCATGGAATTAAACCACCACCTCCCTGGGATGAGACTGATGAGCTGGGTTGAGGGCTGGACTCCCCTGCACAGTTCTAGAAGCCTGGGTACTCCTGATTCTCATGTATCTATGCTTCTTTGTGTTTTTTTGGAGTTGGAGTCTCACTTTGTCTCCCAGGTTGGAAGGCAGTGGCATGCTCCTGGTCACAGCAGCCTCCACCTGCTGGACTCAGGCGACCCTTCCACCTCAGCCTTCCAAGTAGCTGGAACTACAGGCACGTACCACCATGCCCGGCTAACTTTTTGATTGATTGTAGAGATGAGGTCTCGCCAAGTTGCCCAGGCTGGTCTCGAACCTGTGGACTCAGGCAATTGTCTCACCTTGGCCTCCCAAAGTGCTGGGATTATAGGCGTAAGCCACTGTGCCCAGCCGTATCTATGCTTCTTATTCATCTCTTATTGCCAGCCGACCCTCTTTTGTTTCCCACTACGTTCCCTGTATGATCCCTTTCTCTCACCCTCTTACTTGTTGAATTTCTCCAATCTTTAATTTCACTCAACTTGTCATGTTTTCATTTAATATTTTTGAGCACATATGAAGAGAGGGCTACAATAACACACAAGACAAACAAGATCTCGTTCTTTACAGTGTTTATAACTCAGTATGGACAACAGACACAAAAACAAGGATATACAAATATATGTAATTCTATACATGCAGAATTGCTATTTATATAAGTTTAAAATTATATTGCAGATGTGTGGTATAATGGGGAATTCCCAGATGTGGGAGCATGTCACCCAGCCCAGGGAGTGAGGGACATTCTGGAAGAATGCAGTTGAAGGTAAGACCTGAAAAGGGTGTGTTAAAGGAAACACTAGGGTCTCGTTCTCTCTCCTCAGACACTCCCAAATCTTTACTCTCTAAGCCTTCATCTTTAAACAGTGATTTTCTCCTAGCAACTTCCCTGAAGTTCTCTTGTTTCTTAGAACTCTGCCATCTCGGCCTCTTTGCCGAGAGGAGAAAGCTCTATCCCTTTCTTCGGCTGCTCTGATTTGATAATTTTCTAGTCTGGGGTCTACCTGACTTCACAGGCCACTGGCAAAACAGCCACAAGTCAGCACGCTCTAGAATACACACCCAGGTCATATTGTGCTTGTTGAAACAGAGCATCATGGAAGAGCACTGGGTAGAGATGCAGCCATGAAGGTTAGAAGAGAACTTTAAATGTGATACATTGGCCAGGGCTTCACTTGTTCGTCCTTTTCTCTGTTCAATTAGCCTGTACCATGCACGGTCCAGAGCCAAGATGAAGTCATTTCCACCAAAATGTCCTTAGCCAAGGTGTCAGAAACAATGGCACAAGTGGAATAGGACCTAGTATCTCAGGCTGTGTCGGTGAACCTAGAAATTAATGGTTCCAATCAACCATCTACCCTCTGTGCTGCTTGGGACTCTTGACCAGCTAAGCGTATACCAGCAGGAGGGCTCATCTCAAGGACAGTATCTCTCGGGACCCAATTCTGTAGCGTCTGGGCAGCTTAGATACTTGTTCTCAATCCTGAGTCTAGAGTCAGTTCAGGAGAACATGGCTACCTCTGCCAAGGACAAGAAAATGGTCACCAGACCCAGGGGATAGCCCAAATGGAAGGAACAGAACATTACACATGTATTGGAAGAATGATTCCCAGCTCTTGGGCATATTTCTGCCACCCTCCTCTACATAGGTTCTCAGGTGAACCAATATGCAACTATGACTCTTCCAAGGGCCTTCAAGACCCAGAGGAATGGCTTAAGATACCGTTACAGCCAGTTTGACCAGCATTTATTGAGTGACTACTATGTACCAGACACTATACTACAAAGATGGACCTTCCTCTTGAAGGACTTTCGGCCCTAAACTGGCTTTTTAAAAGATGTCATTTAGAAGTAGACTAGATGGGTCGGGCACAGTGGCTCAGGCCTGTAATCCCACTATGTTAGG
>CAUYQG010161474.1:0-15858 GCA_963574415.1 Tarsius wallacei | reverse complement strand
AAAAGAACAACCAAAAGCATAGTATAGTAAATACATAAACCAGTAACATACTCACTTATCATTATCAAGTATTATGTACTATACATACATAATTGCATGTGCTATACTTTTGTAAGACTGGCAGGCAGTAAGTTTGTTTATACCACAAACACCCGAATCATGCACCACAGAGTCACAACAGCTAGGCTTCACATCACTAGGTGACAGGAATCTTTCAGCTCCATTGTAATCTTAGGGGGCCACCATCACATGTGTGATCTGTCATTACCTGAAACGTCATTATGCAGCACATGACTGTATTTACAGGATTTTTAGCGTAGATGAGTGAATCAGTTATTTATGGTCTCATGACAAATTACTCTGTCACTTAGGGGCTTAAGGCAACTAAATGTATCATCTCAACAGTTTTGGTGAGTCAAAAACCCAGCCCAGGCTTAGCTGGGTGATTCTGGCTCAGATTCTTTCTTGAGGTTGCAGTCAAGCTGTGGGTTAGGGCGGCCGTCATCCGAAGGCTCTCCTGTTGACTTGAGATGTCTGTTAGCTTGAGGTCTCAGTTCCTCGTCACATGGGTCTCTTCACAGAGGTGATCCTGGTGTAGCAGCTGGCTTCCCTCAGAGTGAGCCATTCAAGAGAAAGCCTTCAAGACAGAAACCACAGTGCCTTCTTATGACCAGGTGTTCAAAGTCACACAACCACAGCTTCCACCAGATTCTATTTTTTACAAGTGAGACACCAAGTCCTGCCCCCACTAGGGGAGAGGGGAATCAGATTTCACAGTTTATGGAAGGAACATCAAAGAAGTCACAGGCCAACATTTAAATCCAGCACAACTAGTTATCCTGGAAGAGAGTGTGTGTTAAGTGAAATAATGATCCCATGCCTTAAACTTACTGAGCTCTGGCTGTATTTCATAGATTTCAAAGACAGACCACTGTTCATATTTGAACACCTCTGAAATCAGGAGGCATCTTTCCAATCACACAGCCTAGCTTCAGAGAAACGCAGTATTGTGTGTCAGGCCTCATGTCCCGCACTATTGGATGGAACCCTTATTACAGACCTGAGGTGAGTATTAACATGGCCACACTGATCGTGGGGACCCTGGGTGTTTGTTGGAGAGACTGGGTAACTTGTCTGTGTCCATTGCCCAGACCAGGATAGAGCCAAAGATTCAAATCCCAGGGGCTGTGTTCCATAGCCCTCAATCTTAACACTCTACTGTCATGGCTCATTGGAGTAAAAAGGTGAGTGGTATTGTGAAAGCTTCATTTCAATCGCTTTCCTTTCCTGCTCCCTCAGCCTTTCTTTTACATCTCATGGCAACCTTTGGGCATATTCCATTAGCTTTCTGGTCACTTTAAGTTATTTAAATGTTGATCTCAAACTCACTGAAATCTCATCTCCTCCCTCCCCCCAGTGCGGATGGGGGGTGACTTGAGGAATGCAAAGGGGTCAGGGGAAAGGGGGGAAAATATTGTTCCACATTCCCCCCAGGAATCTTGAACTTGGGGGCACAGCTCCTCCCTGCGGGTGTTCTGGGTCTGGCTCTTCCAAGAAGGATGGAAGAGGGCACTTCTTCAGACACCTGGGTGCTTGGAAACCCTTTCTCCACATCTCTGGGCAACACGCCTGGCAGCAGGAATCCCAGTGCTGGGTGTCACTCTGCACCCGCTCATCCTGAGTCACCCCCACCCACCTCCCGACTCAGCAGTGCCTCAAGGAACCCAGGGGGAGGGGACAAGGGTCCTCCAGGCCACACATCCCATTCTTGCTCTGCCTCCCTCTCGGCCACCTTCTCCTACAAGACAAGAAGGGGTGGTCTTCCCTCCTTTCTTTGGGCCACATCCTCCACTGACCAGAGCAGAACCAAAGTTGGAACAGCAGGATGGACTGCACCCTCCAGGCTAAAAGAATCAGGAAGCCCTCTCTTTACCAATCCTCTTTCTCCTGCCTGGCTTCACAAATCAGCCTAAAAGGACAAAGGCCGCCAGGCTGCAGGGCTGTCAGAGAATTAAATGCCACAGTTTAATATTTTCAAACTGTCCCCTTTTCAAATGTAGTCTGTGAAGTCTAAACTGTGGATAATTGTCAGTGAGACCCCTCGAGCTAGTAAGATTTAGTCTAAACTTTCCAGCTTAAAAATTAGGTGATGAGCCGGGCTCGGTGGCTCAGCCTGTAATCCCGCGGCTTGGGAGGCTGAGGTGAATGGATCACCTGGGCCCGCGGGTTCGAGACCCACCTGGGCAACTTGGTGAGACCTCATCTCTACAATAAATCAAAAATCAGCCAGGTGTGGTAGCGCGTGCCTGTAGTTCCAGCTACTTGGAAGGCTGAGGCGGAAGGATCGCCGGAGCCCAGCGGGTCGAGGCTGCGGTGGCCGGGAGGGGCCACTGCACTCCAGTCTGGGTGACAGAGTGAGACTCCAACTCAAAAAAAAAAAAAATTAGGTGATGGCTGCCAGTGCCAGTAAGGAAGAAGAGTGAGACTCTCATGGTCTTGCCTAAGTTTCAAGACAGACCTTGAAAATTCCAAGGGCTATGATCTAACACCTGAGCAAATAAAATCTCCCCAAGTCTACACGCTTGTCTCTGAGCGATGAGACCAAGGGAGAAAGCTTTTCCTTCTTTCTTCCCTTTGAGTATTCCAAATGCTCTATGATAGCACAGTTTATCTTTAATTATGGGGAAATCGTCAACTGTTTGAAAATAAGTGGCCGGGCTTGGTGGCCCAGCCTCTAATCCCAGCACTTTGGGAGGCCGAGGCGAGTGGATTGCCTGAGCCCACGGGTTCAAGACCAGCTGAGCAACTTGGCAAGAACTCATCTCTACAATAAATCAAAAATTAGCCCAGCATGGTAGCACACACCTGTAGTTCCAGCTACTCGGAAGGCTGAGACAGAAGGATCGCTGGAGCCCAGCAAGTAGAGGCTGCGGTGGCTGGGAGCATGCCACTGCACTGCACTCCAGTCTGGGTGGCAGAGTGAGACTCCAACTCAAAAAAAAAAGAAAGAAAATAAGTACAAGAAACAGTCCCTGCACCATGTATAGGGGGTTTTACACTTTTATCATCAGAACTCAGGCTCCAGAGAAAAGCGTCACTCCCTTACTTGGGGAACCCTAGCCCAGTGCCTGGAAAATGGTGAGTGCTATGGGTGCGTTTCCTTTCCTCCCCTGCCCCCTCCCATGCCCTCTTTCTCACTCTGCACCACCTCACCCACTGGGCTGGCTTCTGGGTGCAGCTGTTGCAAAAATTGCAAAGTGCATTTCCCAGGAAATCCCAGACAATTGTACCCGCATCCCCAGAAGGAGCCGGCTGGTGTTGGTCAGGGGATGGAGCTGTCGGACTGTAGGGCTGGTCCCAAGTTTAAGGAGAAGCAGCAATGTCTGTGGACAACCTTCCTCCTCTGCTCATTCAGTTCCTTGGTGTCTCACTGTAGAGCCAAATCTTCAATGCCTCCAGATTCTGGGGGATCCCTGCAGGGGAGGCATGGGACTGGCCTGTTTCACAGAGCTAACCTTGGGGTCAGGTCACCCCTTTCATCCTGCACTTCAGAGGAACTTCACATCTTTCTAAATAGTGTACCAATCTATACTGATCAATCGCCGCCTCTGTCCAAAGTCATGGGACCTGCTCATTCCTTGTCCTACTTACTGTGTCATGTAGTCTCCTCTACAGCTTGTCGTGTACCATTTTAAAAATTCCCTCAAAGGAATTTCCTTGATATTCCTTGATATTTACATGCTCTGTAAATGACAGCAAAGGATGGGGAGGAAAAGATTGGAAAGTTCTAGATAAAAATAACTGAGTGTTTTTCCATCCGCAATTAATTCATCAATAAGCATTGCTGTGTATCCGCTACCCAGGAGATTCTGGGCACGCAAAATGCTAGGCACTGTTCTTAAGGGAGGCATCTTTTGACTCGCAGGTTTACAGTGTGACATAAACATTCAAAAACAAGAGGAAGCCCCTGGATAACGAACGGGGCTCTGACAATAATTCACAGAGAGAGCAACATGTGAGATGGGCTTTGAGGGCTCCTGTGTCTTGTAAAGGTCACTTCAGTGAGGTGGGCAGGCAGGTCCCAGGAGGCAGAGGACCAGGAGACAAGTCAGAGGTCATTGCAGCTCTTCAGGGAAGAGAATAGTCAGGTGTGCCACTAAACGTGGTAGGTGGATGAAAATGTTTAATAATATTCATTTAACCTCGGCATGGTGGTTCATGCCTGTTACCCCAGCACTTTGGGAGGCCGAGGTGGGAGGATTGCTGGAGCTCAGAAGTTCCAGACCATCCTGGGCGACATAGCTCCACCATGTCTTTACAAACAAACAAAAAGAATCAAAAAATTGGCCAGGCTCAGTGGCTCAGTCTGTAATTCCAGCACTTTGGGAGGCCAAGGTGAGTGGATTGCCTGAGCCAATGGGTGCAAGACCAGCCTGGGCAACTTGGCAAGACCTAGTCTCTACAATGAATCAAAAATTAGTCTGGCGTGGTAGCACACACCTGTGTTTCTGGCTACTTGGAAGGCTGAGGTGGAAGGATTGCCGGAGCCCAGCAGGTCAAGGCTACAGTGGCCGGGAGCGTGCCACTGCACTCCAACCTGAGAGACAGAGTAAGACTCCAACTCAAAAAAATAAATGTTAGCCAGGTATGATGGTACACATCTCTAGTCCCAGCTGCTAGGAAGACAGAGGCAGAAGGATCCCTTGAACCCAGGAGTTTGAAGCTGCAGTGAGCCGTGATCATGCCACCGCACTCCAGCCTGGATAACAGTGATACCTTGGCTTAAATGTGTGTATATATCCATTGAGTAGTCCCCAGTACAGATGGTCAGCACACACTGAGCCAAGCTCTGTACTAGGAGCTCTACATGCATCACCTCATTTAATCCTCTGAGTTAGGAGATTGTACCTCCATTTTACAGGTGAGAAAATTGAGGTTTACCGAGTTTAAAGATTATAGAGGTAGTACATGAAGGGAGGTGACATTTGAACCCAGACTATCAGCCTCCAAAACTCACACACATAACCACGGCCTCCCTGTTCTATTCAGGACTAATCTGGCTCCAATTTGTCAAAACGCTGAGAGAGAGAAAGAGTCTCAGAGAGAGAGAGAGAGAGTCTCAGTGTCAAGGCTGTGTACTCAAAAGCCCCTCAGGGATGGTTATCTTGCCCAAGTGTTGCATTGTATATGATAGATGATAGATAGATAGATAGATAGATAGATAGATAGATAGATAGATATGTATATATATGTATATATCTATTTCTGAATGTATACCTATATGTATGGATGTATATGCTTATATGAATATATATACACACATACACGCACACATACATGTTAAATATATATCGTGCATACTCATTTGCTTATGCTCAGAAAAGTCTGAAATGATACCTGGCACAATCAGGGGCTGTAACCTCAGAGAAGCTGGCCTGGGAATTTGGGTACAAGAGAAGGGAACTTCTTTTCACTCTGTCACCCAGACTAGAGTACAGTGGCCGCTCCCAACCACCGCAGCCTCGACCTTCTGGGTTCCGGCAATCCTTCTGCTCAGCCTTCCAAGTAGCTGGAACTACAGGCGCGCGCTACCACGCCCAGCTAATTTTTTGATTTATTGTAGAGATGAGGTCTCGCCAAGTTGCCCAGGTGGGTCTCGAACCTGCGGGCTCAGGCAATCCACTCACCTCAGCCTCCCAAGGCATGGGATTACAGGCTGAGCCACCGAGCCCGGCTGAGAAGGGAACTTCTATCTCTCATGTAGTATGCATTCTGTGACATTTGAGTTTTTGCTGTGTGCACGCTCTCCTCTTACAACAATAAAATAAAAACAACTTTAAATTAGTTTTGGCCCTGAATGAAAATGTGATGGGAGTGTCCCATTGCATTCCTGTATGTGTGCTTCACTCTCCTCCAGGATAACCTGGGGGACATGGCCATGCCTGTGTTTATAGATGCTTGGGCCACAATGTATTCTTAGAAAGCTCCAATTAACGACTTAGTCTTTGCCCTAAAACACTCACGGGCATTCCAAAAGCAAGCGTAAACAGTTGCTGGTGTACTTTTTACTGGAAAATTAGGCCACTCTAAGTAGCGACCCTCAAGGTGCTAAGATTCCTGCAGTGAGTTCCTGAAACTCAGTCTCATGGCTAAATGAGATGAAACAGCTGCTTTTGATTGTGGCAAATACTCCAAGCCCCACTGCAACCAGAGTGAATGGAGTTATTTTTGCAGTTCAAGCTGTGCTGGATCTTTTCAAACAGCCAAGAGCATGCTCGTGGCAGCTTGGTTTCCTTCTACAGCCTTTCACTTCCTGTTTCCTACAGAAATTGAGCACTGAATATTAATCCACATGGATCTCTTCTCAGGCACTTCCTGACCTCATTTGTGAAAAAAACAAGATGCTTTTTTAAAACCCTCAAGTTTGAGAGAAAGATCTAAAAAGGTCTGGGTTGAATGAATTCCCCAAACTGAAAAGAATTAACATAACATTCCTTCCCTGTTAATATTTGGCAGCCTGTGCAGTGTTTGGACTGAAAGATAGCGGTGGGGAGGGGGGGAGAGAGAGGAAAATGGAAAGAAAGAAAGGGAAGGGGGAAGAGAGAGAGGGAGGGTGAGTAGACATGGGAGGGAGAAGGGAGAGAGGAGGGAGGGAGCGGGGAGACATGGAAAGAGAGAAGGAGAGAAGAAGAAAGGGAGGGAGGAAAGGAGGAAAGAAGGGCCGGGAGGACATTCCAGAGAGACAAGGAAGCAGAGGAAAAACGAATCAGAACAAGTCCTACCCATCACTCGCTGCCTCTGTGCCTTTCTGGGCAACCCGCTGGACTGTACCGGGGCCTGAGACCCAGTCTCTCCCACAGACCTGGCTGGCTCCACTGCCCCAAGACTCTGTGTTGCCCACCCAGCACCCATCCCCTCCTTCCTTACCAAGAGAAGCCAGTGGTGTTCAGGAAGCTGTGGTCCGTGCCTCAGCAGGAGTGGGACTCACTCAGCTCCCACACGTGGCAGATCAGGACACCACAACAGCTCAGTCTGCTGGAGGGCCCTCTGGAAATATTTTCCTCACCCTGACTGTGTGATCATATCTTCTGTGACCTCTGGCCCCTGTTGTGAGCCTGGGATGGCCACAGCTGCCATGACAGGCTTCTTCATGACCATGAGAGAGCTGGCCCAGGATGCTCAAACAGAACCACAGACAGACCTCAGGGCCTGGAGCTGCCGATGTCCAGAGCTCCCAGCATCATTCGCCACATAGAGCAAGCAGCTGCTTGCAATTTCCTCTTACTTGCAAGCTGACTCTGGACACCAACATGGGAATCTTGGATAACAAAAAGGGCTCTGAGAATAATTCAGAGAGAGGGCAACATGTGAGGTGGGCTTTGAGGGCTCCCATGTTTTGAAAGAGAATGGGCGGGTATGTCAGTGAAGGTGTGGGTGGATGAAAATGTTTAATAATATTCATTTAGCCTGGGCATGGCGGTTCATGCCTGTAATCCCAGCACTTTGGGAGGCCAAGGTGGGAGGATTGCTGGAGCCCAGGAGCTCCAGAACAGCAGGGGCAAATAGCTCTGCCGTGTGTTTACAAACAAACAAACAAAAAAGTCAAAAAATTAGCCAGGTGTTAATGACCTGGTGGCTCAGCCTGTCATCCCAGCACTTTAGGAGGCCGAGGCAAGTGGAATGCCTGAGACATTTGCGTGCAGGTCAGCAGGCCCCTGGGAGGTGGGCATCCACTTCAGCCTGGGGGCGGGAGAAGGAAAACTGGAGTCTTGTGGAAAGAGGACTGGAGGTGAGCTGAACAAAGCGAGGTGGGCCTGAGCGCATTCCAAGCTGGGGAAGAACTTGTGGGCAGATGAGAAGGTAGGAGGGGGACGGGAACTTCCCAGTGTTCTCTTGGCTGAAGCAGAGGGTGGGAATGTGGAGACAGGAGGCCCCAGAAGTAGATCTGGTCAGTCCAGGAGTTGTCTCAGCATCCTCATCCCATAACCAGGAATGGTAGTCTCCAGAAAAGTCAGTCAACTACTAAAAAGCAGTCATATTATAGTCCTTAAAAGATGTTTGCTTTTGTTTTTGTTCTTTGTTTTTGTTTCCAAAGACAAACACCTGTGCAGTAAAGCATTACCCACCCGTAGATCTAGTTGAGATGATGCTTTCTTACAAAAAGGACAGAAGACACACAGAATAATGTTGGAGACATCTGCAGCTGGAATCGTTGTAGCTTGGTGTGCCCCAACACCTCCAGCTTTGTAGACATCCTTAGGCTTCCATCAGCTGTTTCAGACGCGCTTTGAGATGTTCAGGAAATTTTTCAATCTTTTTTTTTTTAGATACGGGATACACATGCATGTTCTTTACATGGATATATTGTGTAATGGTGGGGATTGGGTTTCAGGTGGCCCGTTCTCCAGATAGGGAATATTGTACCCCATAGGTAATTTCTGAACTCTAACCCTTCTCTTCGCCTCTCTCCTTATTGGTGTCCCCAGAGTCTAATGGAAAGTTCTCAATCTTTAACAGAAATTTAATTTGTACATGGCTTGTGTGCTAGGCTTCGGGGATACAAATGAATAAATAAAACCTTCCCTTCAAGTGGTTGACTATCTTAGCCCTTACAAGAAACTATAACTAAATGCTATAGATTGGTGGCTTAAAAATAATAGAAATTTGTTACTCACAGGTCTGAGTTTGGAGGTCTAAGATCAAGGTCCAACAGATTAAGTGTCTAGTGAGGGCTCACTTTCTGGTTCCTAAATGATGCCTTCTTGATGTGTTCTCTTGTGGTAGAAGGGGTGAGGGAGCTCTGTGGATTCCCTTTCATGAGGGCTCCACCCTCATGACCCAATCACCTCCCCAAGGCTCAACCTCCAGGCACCATCAACTTGTGATTAGGTTTCAGTATATAAACTTGGGTGGTGGGGGAGCACTAACATTAGCCCCTAGCAAGTATGAAGTAATAATAGCTGCCATTTATTGAGAAATTACTATCTCTGGTACTAAGTCAGACACTTAGCGCATCTAATCTTCACTACCATCCTTCCATGGTTCCCGTGGCAGGTCATATTTTCCAAAAAGGTCTTCAATGTGTGTATCCCATCCACATGCTCTTGTACCATTTGATCACAGTCCTCCTACAGAGGACTCTCTCAAAGCTAGAAAGTGATCATGACCACTTCTACCAATAGAGACTGTCTGAAGGGTACTAGTAAATGTTTGACAACTGGGTCTTTAGGAAAACAACAGCAACCTGATTTGTACACTTGCTACTTTCAGTGGTATAAATATTCCCACCATGGAGGATTTCAAGCTCCTAAGGGGGTGTCACTGACCCAAAGTTGTGTGTATAATGGTGGCATTTCCAGTCTGCAGATACAGCAGATGCAAATAACTCCAAGAGCAAAAAATAATAGTAATATATAGCAAAAATAATTTGGAAGTGATCATGTCCAAGAATGTATTGCCTTTGACTTTCCCCAGCCCAGCACTGGTCTGAGTGCAGCCATGGAGACCAAAGATCTGAGTGCGAATTGTCCACCTGAACCCATCAGCACTTAGGACTAAGCGGAATAAGAGCAATAATAGTTATGGTTTACAGACATGAACTTTTGGGTTGGTTTGTTACTCAGCATGGATAGCCAGAACAATTCTGAGAGACTTAAAGTGAGTGTGAACTTTTCCCCAAGCATTGAGGGTAGGAGCCAGGTTCCCACGGAGTCTGCCAACACCAGTGTCCTGACCTCCTCTTGCAGCCATAACAGCATACCACATTAAAACGGCCAAGGTGTCCATCTTTAAAAGTGGGCAAAGTCTGGCCAGGCGCGGGGGCTCAAGCCTGTAACCCCAGCATTTTGGGAGGTGAAGGCAAGAGGATTGCCTGAGCCCAGGGATTTGAGACCAGCCTGGGCAATATGGCAAGACCTCGTCTCTACAATAAATCAGAAATTAGCCAGGCATGGTAGTGCGCGCCTGTGGTTCCGGCTGTTTGAAAGGATGAGGCGGAAGGATCACTGGAGCCTAGCAAGTCATTGCTGGGGTGGCCGTGAGTGTGCCCCTGCACTCCAGCCTGGGTGACAGAGTGAGACTCCAGCAACAACAAGAAAAAAAAGTGGGCAAAGTCATGGAAGAAATCTAGGGAGGGGAGGTCGAGACACCAGTGATATTAAAACCCAACATGGAGCTGGTGTCAGGGCAGAGGCAGGTCTGACTTCTGCTGTCCTGAAAACAACTAAACTGCAACTCTTTAAAGAATTTCTCCAGATTTCTCACAAGTTATATCCTAGTAATCTTCCACATAGAAAAAAAAAATTCTTAAAAATAATCCAAAAAATCAGAGAGCATAGGAAATGTATTTTATAGCAAGATATTTACCACAGTATTGTGTCAATAAGAAATCAGCAAACGCCCACCAAGAGAGAAATGCAAGTGCCGGCTCCTTTGTGGGAGTGTTACGCCTCCTTTTCTTAAAAGATGTTTATTTACAAAGAGCCTGTTTAAGTTATAACAAGTAAAAAAGCAAGATACAAAAATCAAACATACATTAAACTCAGTAATGTCTGAGGAAGAAGATTCAGATATTTACTGCTCTGTAATCTCCATGTGCTGGAAACAAGAGCGGTTGCTATCATGTCTGCATTTGCCCTATTTTCCATTAGTATTAAAAAACACCCTCTCAGACCCAGCGGCAGAGAAACTTCCATAGAACCTTGAGTATGGGCTGATGCGCTGACGCTGCTGCCAGGGTGGGCTTTCTGGCCTGGGATGCCCCATGCCAGTGTCCTATCTCACAGGCCTGCGGGGGCTTCTCATCAGATTCCAAATGCATGCCTTTCACGGGCTCATCACTGCAATCTCCTTCTTCTTCTTTCCATCCATGAGCTGAGATGATTTTTGTTTCTAAGGAAAGCTATTCGCCTTTAACTACCAATGTATAATTCTTCAACATGCATGTCAGATACTAAGCTAGTCCCCAGAGATTTGACTTTTCTAAGGAAAATCCTTCAGGCTTCAATATAAATAGTCAGCCTCCTCTGTAGACAGACACTGTTGTCAGGGCTTGGTTGATGTTCCTGTGTTGAGTTGGCTTGTCTTTTAGGCAGATCACCCTTTGCTGGGAATTGTTCCTGATGACAATATTATAAAATGCCAGAATATTACTCAGTCAGAGAAACAGTGCCTAGTACAGGATGGGCAACCTTTCTCTAGTGGAGCAATCACTTTGAATATCCTGAGATTGGAAAGAGAATGGGCATGAGGCAGGTTGCAATAACTCTGGGTCCTCAGGAAAGAGAGGCGTGGTAGAGGCTCCCACAAGAGTGGATGGGCTGCTGATCCTTTCAGATTGCTCCTTAGAACTTAACAACAGAGAGCAGTGCTTATGTCTCACTAGAAACGCCTTACGTGCCCAAGACTCCAGAAACACGGCACCAGCAAGATCTTGTGGACAGGGAAGAAACTGAGCTGGCAGAGAGAGGAACTGGTGAAGACAATCGAGCCTATCATGCGAGTCATCTCAATAAACAATCCCCAGCGAGGAGATCATAACCCCGCTTTCCAAACAGAGCTGCTGTTTTCTACTGTTGCCTAATTACAGAGATCACCCACCTGTTTGGGAGAGACCACACATTGCTTTTCTGGTTGTATAAATAGACACGAGCCAGCAGCAGCTACCAGAGCTCCTGGGGTAGAAATGAGAAGCTGAGCGGTGGCAAGGGGTGGCCTGTACCCGAAAGGCACTGGGCAGGCTACAGCCCTGGCAGCCTAGCCTGCTTGTTGCTATGAAATCAGTGTCAGGGTTTAGGGTTTTCTCTCTCCCCCCTTCTCTCTCCAGGTCTGGAGCTTTGGAATACTTGGGTCAGTTGTGGAATGGTAACACTTTTTTCCCTGTCCCAAGTACTGCAGAGTCGGATGGACACGGAGGGAAGCAGAGAAGGTCCAAGCAGAGCGACAGGTGCCTGGCTCCCCCTCCCCCACCCTGGGGCTTCACGTATTTCCAACCATCTATAAAACCCTTCTGCTTAAGGTTCCAGCTCTCTGTGCAGGCAGGCTGGAAAGCTCTGCTGATAAACAGAAGCTGATGGGTTGCTCTGGGCTCATGCCTCTCCACATCAGGGTTGAGACTGTGAAAAGGATTTCCCATTCTCGCTTTTTGGGTGATGGTCAAACCATGAACAACTATGGTACATTACTGATGACGATGGCTGTCTGACCTTGGACAAGTCTGAACATTTGTAGTGCGAAGATAGCTGAGGCAGATAGTGGCTTGAACTTCAGAGCCCAGCTCTGGCTTCATACCCCAGTTCTGCCACAGTCAACACTGGGGGCCTTTGGTAAGGCACTTCCTCTCGGCATGTCCACTTCTCCATCCATGATGCTGGTCACAATATGAGGTCCTCTCATGCCTATAATCCCAGCACTTTGGGAGGCCAAGGTGAGAGGATTGCCTGAGCAGTATGTTCAAGACCAGCCTGGGCAACTTGGAGAGACCCTCATCTCTATAATAAATCAAAAAATTAGCTGGGCATGGTGGTGCATGCCTGTGGTTCCAGCTACTCGGAAGACTGAGGCAGAAGTATCAGCTGAGCCCAGCAGGTCAAGGCTGAGGTGGCCAGGAGTATGCCACTGCCCTCCAGCCTGGGTGACAGTAAGACTCCAACTCAAAAAAAAAAAAAATGAGGTTCTTCTTCACCACACCTTCTCCACAGAGTGGTCATAAAGGTTGCAACAGCTGATGCACACAAGTACCTGCCCTCCCATAATTATTCAATAGCTCATAATTATTACAATCAGTAATCATTTCTCTGGGGTTCCATGTAATCACTAATGTGGGACTACAGCTGGAGTTTGGTGAGATAAATTCCATATTGAGCCTGGTAGTAACAAACACATAAAGATGGTCATTACCGGTTATTTCTCACCTCAGAGTAGAAAGTGAGGGCTGTGACATGTCCTTCGTGGGATGTGGCGCATTAAAAGTGAATCATGCATATTCATTTGCCCGGTCTTGAAGAGAAGGGGGCTAAAGAACCTGTTTTTGTTTCTAGAGAAAATTTGTTCAAAACAAATTTAGAAAAGAATTCCAAATCTTCGAATGTCACAAATTTCAGCAGCATTACAAATGAACCTTTGTACTCTTTCACCTACTGATTTTCCGACTTCTGTAAAGTACTTTACCTTTTTCGTTTAAGGACCTGCAAAACTCTGTAATCATGTAAATGTTTAATGTCTGGATTTCAGCATTCTACAGATTTGAAAAATGCCTGGAGCCAAACCTCAACTCCAGGAGACCGTGCCCTTCATACTGATAGCCTTCTGTATGATCCGATGCTCACTGACAGGTTTGTGATACAGTGCTCCAAGGAGGAGCCTAACAATTTGGGGCTGACTTGTTCCTTCGGGTCATTTGAACACACTTCCCTCTTTAGACGTGGCTCACCCATCACAGAGCTGCTTTCCACCCACTCGGAGAATAAGACATTTGCCCCGCCTGAGACCAGAGGCAGCCTTGGATGCAATTGTTCTGAGGGTCATCTTCCTCTGATCACTGGTGAGTTCGTGCCAATAAAGATTTTGCCCTTATGTGGCTGATCTGGTGTTCTCACTCAGGGCAGATCATCCAAGGATGGTCTGAGAGCTAAGGGTCTTCCTTAAGGGCACTCACTGGGTGCCTCTGGTTAGATTATTGGTCATACCCCCTCTGAGATGGCTTGATCAGCACAATCACCACTTGGGTGGGTCACTTGAGGGAGTAGAACTGCAGATTCAGAGGAAGGCCCTTGGCTCTCAGACCCCAAAGACAAGGGTCGCTGGAAGCAATGCAGGTGTTTGGGATCCAGTCACGCATATGAAACTGTACACTGCATGTCACGGTGCAGTCCAGGAGGCCAGAGAGCATGGCTCTAAAGTAGCAGATGGCAGGTATGGCATGGGGTGCCCATAGAGAGAAGATTCAAAGAAAACACATATGTTATACTTCATGTTTGTGTTTTTGCTAAGGTTACCATCACAAAGAACTACAGACTGGGGGTGGAGGTGGGGGATCCCAAACAATAAGAATTTATTTTCTCATGGTTCTGGGGGATGGAAGTCGAGAACCACAAGTCGGCAGACTTGGTTTCTCCCAAGGCCTCTCTCCTGGACTTGTAGTCAGCCGTCTTCTCCCAGTGTCTTCCCAGCGCGTGTGTCTGTGCCCTCATCTTCTCTTGTTTTACAGACACCAGTCAGATCAGATTAAGGCTCACCCTGATGACCTTATTCAACTTTAATTACCTCTTTTAAGAACTTATCTCACATTGAGTCACTAAGGTCCTAGAGTTCCAGCTTGAAGATATGCATTTTAGGGAAATACAACTCTGCCCAAAGCCGTATTTCAGTTTTCTTTATAAAATACCATTTATGCATGTAAAAAGTTAATAAGCATGTGACAGGCAACAGGAACCTGGGGAGTAATCCTAGCCCATCTGTCTCTGTCTTCATCAGTGACTGGATTTACCCACAGGCTTGACCATCTGATCATCACAATTGTGATCAGTCAACACTAGGGCTCAGGCTTGTCCACCTTCAGCCTGGACTAAAATCCAGCAGAAAACCAAGCTGACTAGCCCAATCACTGAGCTGCTCTGAATGTTTCCCCTGCCTTCGGGGTCTTCCCAGCCCGCATCCCGTTCCAGAGTCCTCTTCATTTTCATCATTTTGACAAGTCCCACCCCACTGCTCCAAACCCCTTGGTTCTTCCAAGCTTCCTCCAGTGCCTTGAACTCACTGAACCAGCCAGTTCACCCAGGCAAATAAATAAGCCACAGCAGATTCTCAACCCTGATGCCATTTCATTTTAGACATGGCACTGGAGAAAGTCGGCTCTTTCCTCGATACTTAATTTAGTAGTTGGAGTTCTCAAACCTTCTGTCCTCCCCAGCACACAAGAGAAAGGACTGCCATACTCCTGGGGTATGCCCAGGGTCATGAGTGAGTTTGCCCTTTGACCTTCACCCAGCACATGCAGCAGCATGAAAGAGAATGAGGACCCCTTTGCTGGAGAAACCACCTGGGCTCTGCTGCTTCATTAATTTCTAAGCAACTCACCCTCATCTCCAGTAGTCTATTATTCTGACAAATGGCACTTCCAGAACCCATACAGGAAACTCTTTGGGGGGGGGGGTCTGATCCTTCATCACACACGTGGAGGTGCCCTGTTGACTGCAGGGCCTCACAGGGTTGACTGTGCAGAGTTGACAGACTGAATCGCACGGAGAAGTTGGAAGGCTCACCCCAGAAAGGAATGTTGGCAAGAGAAATTATTTACTTAGAGGTTGAACCCTAGGCTGGTCGTTGGGACTTTCCATGCTGTTTAAAAGAATTTTGGCATTCCAACTATGTGGCAAGAGCTGACCAGGGTAAAAAAGCGGCTTCATGTCACTTTTGTTTAGAGAAGTAAAATTTGCTTTACTTGGAAACAGTATCCACATTTAAGTCAAGCAGGGGCTGGGGGGAGGTTTCACAGGGATCACAAAATCCACAGCAGCCCTTCCATGATCTGCATGGTGAGATGCTCGGAAGCAAAGGGTGCCGTATGACAGGAATCTGTCATTTAAAAACACTGGCAAGTACCACGGCTTTTTCACACCATGAAATATTAATATAAGCCCATGGTGGAATACTAGAAAACCAAAGAAAAGTCTAAAGTAAGATTGGCAATCGTCAATAATCCCACCACCCAGAGACAACCCTGGTTAGCACAGTTAGCATCTTTCCTTGTTCCTTCTAAGCATGTTTTTATATGTGCAAGCATGTCTCTTTGACATAACTTTAGATAGTTTAAGAAAATCTTCTGCTAAGAAAATTATTTGGGCTGAGTGCAGTGGCTCA